>VZRU01014819.1:64980-75712 GCA_013398155.1 Pedionomus torquatus
GTGGTTGTCATCCTGGGAGCTTAGTACACTTTTGTCTATACTGTACACCTTTATTTTTTCTTCCTTTTTATAAAATTTTCTTTTTATTGTTTATATTATTATTATTATTATTATTTGTGTTTTCATTAGTAGTTTTTTTCTAAACTCCTAAATCTCTTGAATCTCTTCCTCTCCTCTCTTTTCCTCCCTTAAAGGGAGGATGGGGGAACATTATCTGTCGTTTCTGATTGGTCAGAATCATGACAACCTTCCCTGACACAACTTGAGGCCATTTCCTCTTGTCCTGTTGCCTGCTACTCGGGAGAGGAGACCAACCCCGACCTCACTATAACCTTTCAGGTAGTTCTAGAGAGTGATAAGGTCTCCCCCTAGGCCTCCTTTTCTCCAAACTCAACTGAGAGGACTCCAGTTCTCTCAGCCAATCCTCATGTGACTTGTGCTCTAGACTCCTCACCAGTTTTTCCACCCTTCTCTGGACTCGCTACAGCATCTCAATATCTTTCTTGTAGGGAGAAACTCAAAACTGAACACAGTATTCAAGATGCAGCCTCACCAGTGTGCAGTACAGGGGGATGATCATGTCTTCTGCAGCTTAGCAAATGGCTAGATTACAGCAGAGTGACAACTGACATTAGTAACATTACCTGCATCCACTTTGTGTCACCATTGATCCTATAGTGAATATCGAATTTCAGCTTCATCACAGCTCCTGAAATCAGGTTCTCCCAGGAAAGCTTCAGAACAGTAGGTAGTATTCCTGAGCTGACTGATACGTTGTGTGGAGGCAGAGGTTTAACTAGAAAAGAAGGAGTTGAGTCATCTCTACAGCTCTATTTCACCATGCCTCTAGCAGCTGGTACACTATGCTGTAATACTACCATTAAAGCCTTTCACAAGCTCAAGTAGTTGCTACTTCACAGTAGTTTTAAAGCAGGCTACTCAACAAGAAATTGCTATCTGATTTGTGATCAAATCTCTCCCCTTACCTACCTTTGCTCAGCACAGTTCAAGTTCTAGTCCACAATATTTTGGCAGTATTAAGTTTTACAGTGAAGCAACATTAACCAATTCAGCAATATGCACTGAAGCAGCAGTTACGCATTACTAAAGCTTTATTAAGAGGCATATAGTTACCAATCTCAACAGGATCAAGAACAAGGCGATCAGATTCAGCCTTCCCAAGAGCATTTGCTGCTTCTACCCAGACCTCCAGGTTAACAAAGAACTGAACATCAGCAATTGTACAAGAATTGTTTACATCTTTTGGTATACAGTCAGGAAATTCATCTTGTGGCCTAAATAAGAGAAGGAAAAACAAGATACAAAGCAGTAAGTTTGGCTTCCTTTAGAGAATATTTATAAGTAGACCCAAGTGATCAGTTTGGCTTGTATGTTTCCCTTCTGACATTATCTTTCTAAGTAGACAGCTGGGAAGAAGATGTGAAGAGATTAGAGCCACTTGCCCAGCCACAAGCGCACAATGACATTAGAATAGAAATGAGAATAAAATCTCTTGACTTCAAGTCACATTAACTTCAACATGGCACAAGCCACGGTATTGTAATTATGAAGTTCTACAAAAAACTGACTTAAAATGAAGATCAAGTACTAATACTAAACATATTGCTTTGGATTAAATATAACTAGAGGCTTATGCATGCATTAAATGATGTAGTGAATATTACTTGTCTTCCTTTGAAGAGTATGGTGTTACAGCTGCAACACAATTTCTGTCCACCATCTTCTGCTACACTAAGAGCAGATGGTTCTAGAGGCATCAGATTTGCAAAGCATTAAGGTGTTCTACCTATCCATACCTTCTACTACGCTTGTTACCAAAACACTTTAGCAGAGTGAGGCAGACAGAAAGCTGTAGGCAGTCATTCCTCTCTCCAAAGCAAAGCAACAATTCTGCTCATTTTAAACTACAAGAGACTATATGAAGAGTTTGAAAAATACTGAAGTTAATTTGCTTTCACAGGAGAAATACTTTTGCTGCAGCTTTCATATTAGGGTTAGTTGTGGACAAACACGATTCTGATTTCTTGGGCAGTACAGAGTAGACAGTATCTCTACAAAATCCACTCACTATACGTTGGCTTCTCTACTTAGAACCATACATTCCTTTGTGCTAGAAGAGACCTTTAAAAAGCATTTAGTGTGACCCTCCTGCAATGAATAGGGACATTTTCTACTTGCTCAGTACGGGATAAAACAGTCAACACAGAAAACCATAATATATATAATTTGGGTCTAGTCAGCTACTGATTAGGTGCATTGTACTCTAGCCACATTGATCATCTATTTGAAAAATGTAAAATGTGATAATTGCTATCTGAAAACAAATGCAGCAGCAAAATTCCAAGTCTGACTTAGAACTACTTTAAATGTGAACTTCTTTAACTCTTCCCTTTTCCCCAAAAAAGAAAATTTTATTTAAATTAAGATCTCTTCCAAAATATCAAGAAATTTCACGGAAGTTTGGTGTAGCCTACAAATATTCTTCAAAATTATTTAGATAGTCTATATAGTGCTACTTACCATCTGTATTTCAACCTAAAGCGAGTGTCTAGGAAAGTATGCCTTCCAGGATTCCAGGTACAAGTCATAGGATATCTCAGTTTTGACACCTGATGTACAATGCAACTTAAGTTCTTGGGCTTCTCTGGAGGCACTGTACAGGAAGAGTGAGCAATAATTAATCTGTATACCCATTTCAGCCCAGTAAGAATCACACCAGGTGTTTCTTCACAGCAATTTCAGTGAACATCAGAAGTATTTAGTCAGATTTATTAGTCACAGAGAAGGCAACAAGTGCTAGATACTTTCTAGCAATGGAAGACAAGAAGCTTAACCAGCTTCTCTGACAAACAGTAGGCTATATAAGGAACAAGTAAATAAGACACAAAAGATTTCTCATTCTTTGAAGTGGAACTAAAGCCATTTAAATTCACACAGAAAAAAAATGCTAAGGAACACTACAGATGGATTGGCACATGCCGATCTTGCCAACAACCTGAGCTCTAAGGCAATTGTGATAGGTCTGTTCTCCCCCAGCTGAGCTACAAAAGAAACATGCTTTAGCTGTTAACACCTACAAGAAAAATAAGGGATCTTCATCAATGCATTTTAGTAGCCTTTAAGAAACTTTTTCATAGTGCTACTGAACTATTTACTTCTTAAATTCAAATCATAGTACACAGAGTTCACTTCTAGCTTTTAGAATATCACTGTTTACAAGAATATAAGGTATTTAAGAATCCCAATTCCTTTCAATAATAATGCTGTTTTCAATACAATTCCTGAATAGTTGTTCCTTGCATTGTTCTCAAGCCTGTTATTCTCACTGTTTAAAGAACTTGTTTAATCGACAAAATGAAATACAGTAGCTTTATATACAAGATCTCAAGGTTCATATGTGAATTTCAAGTGCTGAATTTTATTTGTACTGTCATTCAGTTTACCATCTTAGGATATTTTATCTGTCCTCATCTTTCCATAGATTTTGCACATCGCATCCGTTCTGGTAAGAAATTTACTCATCAGAATTTGGAGCAGAAAACATTGCTTTTCTGTGAGAGCATTTTGTATCTAGAACCACATTAGTTGAAACTGTGACTCTAGTCTAGACAGCCTTTTGTATACAATAATGCAACAACTGCAATACCTCTTGCCAACACTAGGAGGCAACATAATTAATAATTAATCAACATAATGAATTATTTTATTTTCTTGAACACTGAAACAGAAGCAAGAAGGAAAGGTTAGTGTTTTTTTCCAGACCCATTTCAGTTAAATTCACATCTTTCTGTAATTTAAATCTTCCTGCTTCAAAATTTCTGTTGGTCTGTTTTCTTCCTGCTTCAGCAGTGAAACACCACAGAGTATTTTCTGTTTTTTCAGAAATCTTTATTTTGTGTGGTATTTACAAGCTTTGATGGCATGTAATTTGACAGTGTTTTTACACAATTATCTAGGAAATGAAGGGAACAGAAATAAGTGTCTGCAAATGAGAACATTTTCTATTGTTGGTATTCTCTTCCTCGTTTCTCAGAAGCAATTTTCTTAAGACCTGAATAAAAGGCAAGAAGAAAGGTACTTACAGCCTATGGTAACTGCAATTCCATAAATGTTCTGTTCAATCTGTCCATCCGCTAAAATGTTGCATGTCAGAGGAGTAGCTAGTGAAGAAGTGTCATTAAATGTGACACTGGAAACGGTTCTATTTATTTCTCGATACTGTTCCTTAGGTACCACTTTATTTTTAATTTTCCAGATAATTTGATTAGCATAGATATTGCCGAAGTCAAGACAACTCTCATTCAAAATGCATAATGCTGTGAAATTAGAACCAAGTGCCAATACAGGAGACTCTGGGATGATGTGACCACATGACTGTACTAGTCCACCTGAAACTAAGAAGAAAAAGAATTGCATCTTTGTTAAAAACTACAGAGCGTTCCATAATCAATATTGCTGATACAACACTAGTGTAATGTCAAAAATACTACATGTGTCTAAGCAAGAAATGAAATAACAGGAATACCTGGCAGGCATAAAACTGAAATGTATTAATGGACCAGGCAAACGGAGTGGAAGAGATTTAAGGGGCAAAACCAGTGTAGTGTTCATCAGGCTTTGCAAGAGTGTGTTACCATGCAAGAAAAGGTCAATTAATAAATAGGTGAGGTGAGGTGAGAGAGAGGATAGTAAAGGATACTTAAAGTTAAAAAAGTATTTTCTCTTCAGAAAGAATTGGAATAAGCATGCACTTTTGTTGTGGTGAACTAATTTTACAAGAACTACATGCAAAAAGTCAAATACTTGAGTTGTCTGTTTCAAAATCTTCAGTATGTATACAATATGGGTATTTGGGAATTATAGTGGACTCTGCGCATTTGCTAGTACTCTTTTTACAAAGGAGCTTCCAAACAATAAAACTGTGACAACTGCTATGGAGGCACATGAAGAGAAAAGAGTCAAGTTTCAAAGATGAAATAGATGACTGAAATGCTGCCTTGAATCAACAGGCATATTAAACATCTCGAGGGTGCTAATTTGCTACATGATAACTCTTAACTTGATCACACAGCCTAATACACCAGTTCACTGGTATCTTCCTGCTCTAACAGCCTTTAGTCTGACCAAGACATGCTCTCCATTTGGCATATGTGAAATTACAATTCAGTTTGCTATAGGGACATCAGTGGAACTAAAACAACATTCCACTGACAAAAGTCACTCTTCGCTACCTCTGTACACAGATGAGCAATGAATAGAGGTATTGAGTACTAGTTTATCATGCATTATTTTACCATAGTATTAAGACCATAGATCAGATCTCTCTATGCTAATACACCTTGTTTTCTGCCCCTACACCACAAGAATCTAGACAAAAAACAAGTATGTGCTTCAAGCATCTGATTAAAGAAGTTCTACAAATGTCTTGTGTTGAAGACATGGAAGTCTTACCTTTAAGAGAACAAAAATTCAAGAGCAGACACAAGCCATGGGCCACCCAGTTCCACCCAGAAAACATGCTGCACAGATTCCCTATAAAAGAGAAAGATTATTATTTAATTTAAGCTATTACTCTCCACTTCAGACCACTGACAAATTCAGATTTGAATTTGATCTACGAAAATTTCTCAGACACACACACTTACTTTCCTGACAGAATTAGCATCTTCTCACTCTAGAGGAAGAATGGGTATATTGTTTCCATTTTACTTACCGCTATGACAAAATCCGAATGTCTACTTAAGGCAATTGTTACAGTTTACAATCTCTTTAGTTAAACAGGCTCTTTAGCTAAATTTAAGAAATTATAAAATAGTTAGAGTTGCAAGGGTCCTTAAAGATCTTCTAGTTCCAATCACTCTGCTGTGGGCAGGGACACTTTTCATTAGACCACAGTGCCCAAAGCCCCATCCAGCCTGGTTTTGAACACTTTCAGGGATGGGGTCTCCAGAACATGCATCAGCTTAAGGTGTTTGTGTCATATATGCAAACAAGCTCTACTGGTACTTCTCTGGGAGGTTCAGTTAGGATAGAGAATATAACACCATGGAACAGGTTTTTAAAAAGAACCCTATGAATTTTATTATGGTTACCATACCTACATGGAATTCAAAGGCACTGGCATAAATGCTTTGCACAAGGTTCAGAGCAACTCATTACAAAACCATGTGTCTCATTCACAAAAGTGACTTAAAACATTTAAAACTTACAAAACACAATGCTTCCATACCAAGAATAACATTTATTTCTGCATTGTAGCAAAGCTCACTTTTTCCTCTATTTTGACAATTCTATAACGTCTCTTCTGGACTTCTCAACCCTCAGTTATAAAGCAGCCCTAAATTACCAAAAGCAAATGACCATTTTCTACTAAGCATTATCAGCTATAATATTTTTAGTTACAGTTATCCACCTTCAAAGGAATAGGTAGATTAGCTTAGTCAAATAGGGCATTTAGTCCACAGCCTGATTTCTAAAAACAGACTTCATATTGTTCTTATAGCTAGAAACCAAACAGAGTTTCTAGGTTTACTAAGATTTGAGATTAAACTGCCAGCAGCAACACTGCTTCTGAAGTTTTATTTTCACTGACCTGACAAAACTAGTTTGGAAACTGGTATTATAAGCTTTACCCCTATGAAAGGCAACTCACAAAGAAGTTTTAAGGAATTTCACAGTATTCCCTACAGAGGTAAATTTAAAAGTTGTATTTACTATTATCAGAAGGAAAAGAAACTGGAATCAATGACAGCAAATGTTTTGGTTGCATGCAGTTTACTTCATAGTAATGACAGAAAGACACAAGGCATTTCATACAAACCAATAAAACTAGATTTAGCACAGATGTATCAATACCAATCTAGAACCTCATTCCCTAGCCATCAGCATATCTAGGACTTAAAAAAAACCCAAAACCACAAACCCAAATAAAAGACAAATCAAAGTAAACAGTATAATATAATCTATATTCACAAGAATTAGAAACCAACAACTAAAACTTTTACAGAAGAGTCTTTGTAGGGCTCGCCAATGTAGGCACATTTCAGTAAGAACTAAAGTAAGGTCCCATCAGAATCCCTCAGCAGTATCCTTACCTACATCTATACTTGTCAGTTCATTACTCAAAGCCCACCAAAATTTCCTATATAGAAAATTATACTATAAATATTGCCAATTAGAAGATTTTACAATTATGTTAACAAGCTTTTATATTGGTCACTAGGTGTTTGTGTTTTTCTTTAAAGTAATTAAGACATTTATAATCAGAATGTAATTATATGGAGAGTTGAGACTCAAAAAGCTATTAATATTTTCTGTGTTACAAAGTACTCTTATTGGCCTGGGCATGAAAACCATTATACAGTTTTAAGTGCAAAACATCTTTAGATATTTATTACAAGTGTACAGGAAGAGAACAAACCAATTGATTTTTTGCTTATTATGGATGTAAAGTCTTCCAGTATCTAAAGAAAAAGGTTTCTACCCACTTGATGTCCTTCTGCATTTTTAATATTCCAATTTGTTTCACAAATTTAAATAAATTCACATGGTGTATACAACCAAATCCAGAAGAATATTCTCTTTCAATTTAGGTCTTCAGACACTGAATAAAATCAGCACACAGGAATCTATGTTAGTGTCTTGACTTAAATGTTTATCAGAGATACTGCTTTCTACCCATAGCTTGCTCTGCTCTTTACATTTAAAGTAACTTAAGTTGACCGATTTGAGTTGCAGAAGATCTGAAACTCATGAAAACCCTGGGAGCAATTACAAGGTGGGTGTGAAGGACCAGCAGCTCCACTTCCCAGCTAACTGCCAAAAGCTGCAGAACAGCAGAAGTAGCTTCCACACTGAAGAGGAAAGACTGAAGTAGATGTAAAGGCAAAAAGGAAAGTTTTAAAAATATGTTTCAATATAGTAGTTCTCTCCTATTTAGTATCATGATTGGTGTCACATTAGAATGATGGCAGTGTCAGCTAAGCTAAGTATTACATAATTAAACAATTAGTTTTCTTTTTTGTAATTATTTATTTCAGGTTAAATAGGTATTTCTACAAAACTATTAAAGAACTGCTGGTGTTAAAAATCATATAAAGTCATATTAAGTATGGCTCAGAATAATAAAATAGACTGTGAAGTACCTGAAGGAACATAAAAGCCAACACTTAAACAGCAATAACCAACTCAACAGATGCAAACGATAACGTAACATCATCACATACTCTGCTATAAAGTATAATTTTTATCTTAAGAAATCAAACTAAGACGACTTCATCTTTTTAAATAAATGCCATTTCTATATTTAACTGTCTTCCAGATTTGGAATACAACATTTTAATTGTCCTGAGCAGTCCTGTCCACTTCACACATATGAAGCTTAAGTCCAAATCTCTACCACTTTGGAAAGGTTAGTATCTGTTTAGAGGGAGCAAAGAAACCCTCTGCATTTTGTAGTATTTAATCCACTGCAGTTGGATACTTAAAGGCAAGAGAACTGCGACTCATGCTCCATCACCTGCCATAGAAAGTTAAGCAGAAAACCCATCTGCCCACAGTATGGGAAACAAGCGGTTGTGACTAGAGCGTCAAAATCACGCTAGAGTTCAGCATATATCTCCTTTTAGGCTGTTCTGATGTATTTTATTTTTTCCCCCGCTGATCAATGCAGTCTGCAATACACACCTTTTTTATTCTAACCAACAGAGAGAAATCTTGCAAATTAATCTTATTTCATAACTAATGAAAATTACCCCAAATTGTATATAGATATATGTAATATGATGAGTTACCATCTCTCTTTTTGAGAGGTGACAAATAGTGTCCAAGCGACCTACAAATGACAACTTCATTTGAAAAGACTATAGCTAAAATAACATATTTCTGCCAGCAAAGCCAGCTTTTGAGTCAGGAAGTACAGATAATACCACGATCACCACAGGAAGGTATTCAGTCTGCTAAGGCTCATCATCACACCAATCACAAAAGCCCAAAGGTTGCTGACAAATGGATTTCCAGAAATTCCTCAAGAAAATGAAGAGCCAATCTTACAATTTCAAATGTTAATCTATCATCAAGAATCCACATAGCCCAGGCACACAGAGAGGTAACCAGTACATAAAAGTGATACTGCATATAAGCAGCTACTGCTTGAGGTTTTAGAAGAACCCAGCTAATACTTAAAGCCCACCTAAAAGCTCTATCCTCAAGGAATTTTGATTACTCAACCTGTAACTGTTTTCTAATTAGAAGTATTTAATTTGCAAGCTTCCTTCCTTCCTCCAAACTTACTTCCTTCTTGAAAACCCCTAACACCTTTAAGAGAATCACCTAAAAATCTTACAGAACATGATATAAACAGAATATTGAAATTTATTCTCATATTTAAAATACTGATGCACAAACTATATCTCTATTCCTTTCATCACACAGGTACGTCATTTATTGACATTACTCATTCCTTTTCCTCTTGAAGATTTCTAAAAAACCCAAAGGGGCACAGATTAAAATGATTTCAAGAATTAAGTTCTTCTTTCTGGTACATTCTTAAATGGCAGATCATTTTATTTGAAATAATTTTTAGACTAAAGCGAATGAAGTAATTTATACAAAGTAATGTCTTAGCATTTCACGTCCTCATCTTGAAGTCAAACATTCAAAACAGACAACCACCAATGCTGGTTCTCTAGTTTAGATGGTTCTTGCCAATATAAGAATAATTCTAAAAGAATTGGCCAAGAGGTTTATTTATTTCCATACAGCTGTGCTAGTGTTAATTCTCCAGAGAAGCAAGCACGGGAGACAGTTTATCTTTGTTTTTCCCATGTTCCGTACGGACTTAGCGATGTGCGTGCAACTTTCCCCCTCATCCCAAAGACTGTATGTATAGACTTGAAGAGAATACATTTACAGACGTGTAAATGAGATACAAATATTTATTTTTAGCACTTTACTTCCTAGAAGTAATCTCAAACATAGATTAAAAAGTTTATTAAGTTCAGAAATTCCATGCCTTCAACAGTTATCTTTTATGTATCATTATTCCTCTGAAAGTAACAGTATTAAGAAAGAAGTACACATTTTATGTTCTACAAGGGAGAAGACAGTGAAAGAAAAAAAGCCTAGAACTCCCAAAAGTATTCAGGTTGTGGGCTCCCTTCCTGCTCCCTGCTTTTCAGTGACAAGGCAGATCACTAATGACACAACTTTAACCCCCTTGTAATTCTATTACCAGATTTCTCCTTCACAAATACCTTAGAAGTAACAAGCAGCCACCAGCTGGCAATCAGCTAGTCAGCTTAAAACAAGGATGAAAACCGAGACTGGGATTTATTCTCCTCTACACTGCCAGCATACTTGGCAGACTGCTTTCCTTTGTGCCTCCGTCTCTTCATCTGCAGGATAACAATAGTGACACCGTTTTTCTTCATGAAGAGCATCAGAGCCCCAGTGCAAGGATGGCTGGAGCTAAGAAGCACATTGGAAGTTAGGAGACAACGCAGGCTGCCCACTGTACCCACTCTTCACCAGTTCCTCTAGGAATCAATCCCTCTAGTAGTTGGGCCAGATGAAAAAAAAGTGTGCCCTTCTGCTAAGGCCAGCAGTTCTGCACGTTCTGGTCTACAGGCAACAAGATCAGGCCACTTGCAGCGAACGCAACACTTTCCAACAAGAGAAAGCCTGCCGATAATACGGCCAAGTTCATCAGAGG
>VZRU01014819.1:76419-89273 GCA_013398155.1 Pedionomus torquatus
TCCTCCGGACCCGTGCTCCCGCGGCTTTTACCTACGCGACGGGCACTACCCCCCCGAGGGCAGCCCGGCCCCGCTGGCGTCGCCGCTGGTGAGGCCTCTGGAAGCTTCTGCCGGCCCTCCGCCGAGCGGGCGCGCGCGGAGGCTGTCCCCCTCCCGGGCGGGCCTGAGGAGCGAGCGGCCTTCCCGGCGTTTCGCAAGGTTCCCCTGGGAGCAAGAGCGGCTGCAGAACGGTCAAGAGTAGCAGTGTTAGCAAAAACGCTGTTACCGAGGGCAGCCTTTAGAAAAGGTGTTTGTGGAAGGTTAGGTTGCTAGGAAATGGGCCATAATGTAGATCGTTCGTGTGATCAGGGTGCAGGGAAGTCTCTGGGTTCCCTCGGTCGTTAGTCAAACTTCTACATTTTTACATTCATAGCCCTGAAAAAATTACTTCTGTAAATGGGACATCTATGATGGCCTGTTCATTCCACATTTCAGTGCCACATCGACAAGCTTGACACTGCTGTAGGAGTGTCAAAGTAGGCTGTTTCTAGTCAGGAATGTACCAGATATCTCTGATGCCTGTCCAAGTTGTCTCCCGCCATATACTGTAGGCGTTTGCCCGTTTATTTCTTAAATTACGTTTGGGCCTGAGAAGGATATGAGCTACATTATATTTCTAAGTGCTTCTTTAGAGAAATAGGCAGATTTGACTAGACAAATAGGGCACCTAATCCAATATCCCATTTCAGACACTGGCTGGCATGAGCAGCTAACGAGAAAAGATAGAAGAACATTGGAAAAAGATAGTGGAAGATAACCTATTTCTCGTGTGTTTAATGCAAGTCTCTGATTATGTTTGTTTTTGGCTTAATACCCCCCTCCCAAAAAAAAAAGAAAAAAACCAACCAACCACCAACCCTGTTGTTACTGACTCTGAGAATGTTGTGTATTTTATACGTAACAGAGTGAAGCTGGATGTGCGCATCAGAAGCAGCCATTTAGTTCCTCTGCTTCCCACAATACAAAATTTGCTATACTTAAAAAGTTTCTGATGGGTGTTTATCTAACCTGCAGATTATATTTACTGCTTCAATGTCCCTACTCACAGCTGATGCTCTTTCTAGCAAGCTTAGGTGCTTGTAGTGTTTGTGTTTCTGCCATTGGTGGCCTCTACACTCAATAGCTCCAGTCCTGTCTATATTCTTTTGCAGGGGTTTTGATGTTCAAAGCCTACAAAGTGTATCAGGACAACTGACAATCTGGGGAAAGAAGTTTCACAGTTTTTTCATTACCAGAAAAAGTACTACAGCATTATAATTTGTCCCTTTTGCTTTCTCGTCAGATTATGGTTTGTGTATCTGTGCTTATGTTGACATAAATTTACAGTTTGAGAATCATGTGTAATTGGTAGACTTTCAGTCATGTAAGATCATTAGAGTTCTGCTGCTAAATAGACATTCCAGGAGTAGGTGCTCAATTCTCCTCCTTTCCCCCAGCCAACAGAGCCTCTTCTGACATTCTTATTCTGAAATCCAGTAGCCTGAAGGGGTTTCTGGTTTACTGCCAGAACTTGTAGAACAGCCGCCCCTCTCCACTTCCCCCCTCACACACACACACCCTCTCAGCCATCTCCTCATCACAACTAACCCTATCTCAGGCTGCACTTATATATGATATGTATTGTAACTCTTCAAATAAGTAAGAGCTCTTGTATTTTGCAGGCTATTTATAGATACAATGTAGAACTATTTCCACATAGCTGAAGTTGCACAGAAGAACAAAGCAATTTGCAATTGTACTTTATTTTCTGTATTTGCACAAATACCGCTAATATAGTAACAATTTAATTGCTGTATTTAGTAGTGTGTGAGCTCTTCTAAGATGAGTTGCTTTCCCAAATACATTTTGTTGGTTTGGAAAGTTATGACAGCATGCTTCTCTATATACCTTATCTCCCCTTGAGAACCTTTTGTAGAAGTGTACAGAAACAGGCTTTATACAGACACTGGGAGTCCTATTTCTCTTTGGTTGTCAGTCAGCAGGCACAAGTCAGTCCTGTATTTTCCAGCAACCCTAACTGCAATATGGATGGTGGGGTATCTACTGTCTTTGTAGGTGACCTGAAGACAGTTGTGATAACCCCTGTTGATCACTTAGTTTATCTTGTTGCTCTTAATAGTCCAGTCAGGGCTACTGTTTGGCTTGTGCTTCTCGGAGGAGATAATTTGACATCTGTGTTGCAAGGGGAAGTAAATGCGGTAAGATGTGTTTTTCTTAAATGATCACTACCCCAAATATGGTCTGTATTAATGTTTTCCTTCTTTCACAGGCAGGACTGAATGGTTTGGGCATTTACTCTACATCACTCTGGGCTGAGTTTTTTTTAGTCTTATGAAACCTAAGGTTTGCTCATTGCAGTGATTTCTAGTTCTGTGCCAGCATCTTCTCTAGTAATAAGTGCTTTGTTTTGAATCTTGATGGTGAAGGTGAAACTCAACTGTGGTCACAAACACTGGGCCAAACCCTGTGCTAGTGTAAATGACATGGTCCATGGGTGCTGTTATTGCTTACATTCTGGCATGGGGTCTTGTAGTCTGGTCTGTGGCCTTTCAAAATATATGGACTGTGCTTTCAATAATACACCAAAAATCTGACTGTTCTTACAGTATCATTATCATTTTCTGGTGCAAGCAGGTAAGAACAAATTAATAGCATTACAATTGCCATTTGATAGAATCAGGACATTTAGGATCCCAAGTACAGAAAACGATTAAGCCCTTCAAGCCTGTTGTGAAGTGCATTTTCTGCACATGGATGATTTCCTGAAAAACTCTTTAGCTTGTTTTGCTGTGTTATGTTATTTCCATACTGGTACACATTATACTGCTGTATGCTATACAGTATATGCAAAATAGTACATATATATATAGGTACTGTAAGCACCAGTGACTTAATAATAAGTATTAAGTACCTAGAGAAATTAACGATTCTGGCCACATTTTAAGTGCTCCTGCAAAGATGCATTTTAATCTGAACATTGAATTAAGCATTATATAAACTGAGTTAATCTGTTGAATTCACTAAATACATGAGGCAAGAATAAAAGGAAATTAATTGTCAGGAATTGGAAGGTCTTTGAGATGAACTGTGTCTTTACTGATTTACACTGCAATTTGTGTTCCAGCACAGTGCTCAGATCAGGCCTACACAGAGTATTTCCAAGTTCCTGTTATTCACAGCTAGGATATAGGCAGGTGGAGCTTGTCCTTGCACCCTCTGTTTTTTTCAACGCTAGGAAGAAGGGGATAGCCTGGAAATACGGCGATGGGCAGTAACACTTGGAAAACATTACTTGATTGGCAAAGGTTTCTGGGTAGCAGCTTGACTGTGGGAGCAGAGATATTTTTAGAGATGCTGTAGATATTCTCTAGGGTCAAACTTGTGCCACTTTTTATGGATCATTTCAGCAGTTTTCTAACAATTTTTTGTGACAAAGTCATCAGTCCATGCAGAACGTTCTGAATCCTACAGTAGATGCACCACAGAGAGGAGAATATTTTTCTGGAATGTATTCTTATCTTGGTGTAAGGACATGAAGCATGCCATAGATGTATCAGGGGTGTGAAAAGATTCTTCACTCCTGGATACGTGTGGTTTTGTTGCAGATAGCTCACTGTTACAACAGGGTTTTGGGGAATGATTTTCAAGTTGTGGAGAAGCTGAACAAGAAGGCCCTTTAATGGCAGTGTTCTGACTCATGACAAGTCAAAGACTTTTTCTGTGGGATGGCTGAATCATTATCTGGAACTATTCATCTGGGAGGTTCAGTGACACATCCAAATCTTTGCTGAAGTGTTGATGTTATCTCAGTTGTATCACTGTCCTGAAATTAAACTCACAAATATGGGTGTTCAGTGTCATAACGCTCGAGGAGGACCTCTGTCTTCTGACATTCTTTAACAGTAAAAAGAGTAATTTTTCCCCCCAGCATGAATGGAGAGGACTAGTCCTTTGGCCTGGATGCCCAGAACAGTAGCAGGCTTTTGTGCTGAAGCTATAGTTCTATAGGTCATGAAGTTATGGTAAAGTCTCCCAAAGAAGAGAGGAGGCAGGCTGAGAGGCAGCAGCAAGGTAAAAAATGGATGATTATTATGGTTTGAGAAAATCCATAACAATTTATTGTCATACAGACAATCGTTCTCCCCACCCAGGAAAGGGGAATCGGGGAATGCAAACAAACATGAGGGTTGAAATGTAAATAGATTTAATAGAATAAGATTAAATAACTAACAATAATAGTAAAGAACCAGTATTAATCCTGACCTGATAAAAGATTTAAAAGAATTACGCTCAGCCAGTTCTATCAGCAGGCAGCTGTGCACTCCCAGCAGTGGACAGCAAATGTCAGACACTGTGAGTGCAATGGCTTCAGGAAGAAATGGAGGCCTCAGAGGTCCAGCACCAGGGCAAGGAGTTGTCTGGATTACCGCCATCAAGGGAGAGCCAGCTACGCAGCAAACTTTTCTAATTTACATTGAATGTGATGTTCATGGTATGAAATAATCTTGTTGGCCAGCTTGGGTCAAATGCCCAGGCCTTGCTCCTTCTCATTCCTGCACCTGGCAAGGCTCAAAACCACTTGAATCTCACAAAGTTTGGCTGGCCATGAAGTAAATATTTTCGTGAATTCAGACACTAGAGTCTTCTAAAAGTGCAGTTTTCCCAGCATGAGAAGAAAAGTTAGTCCTGGGCCTCTCAGTCCAGGACAATGATGGTTGTGGTTTAACCCTGCAGGTAGCTAAACACCTGCTATTTGCTTTCTCCCCTTGCAGGATAATGGGGAAGAAAATTGGATAAAAGCTAAAACTCATGGGTTGAGATAAAGACAGTTCAATAGGACAGAAAAGGAAGGGGAAATAAGAATGATAAAAGAATACACAAACCAAGTGATTGACAATGCAGTTGCTGACCACCTGCTGATGGATGCCCAGCCAGTCCCCAAGCAGTGTTTATATCCTCTAGGTCTCTGAAACTCTCCCCAGTTTTATTGTTCAGCATGATGTCATATGACATATCCTATGACCAAATACCAAATATACCAGCTCTTGGGAAGAAAACTATGTCAGCTAAAACCAGGTCAATGATGTAACTGTTGGAAATGATTTAGTGAGGGTTACAGCATTTCCCCGCTTTATAACTTATCAAACACAAGCTGCTCGGTGGCAGCAAAAACTAGACTTGGTAATGCATTGCTTTGTTTTGAGGAAGACTGAAGGGTATTGCTCTTTCCCTTGAGCAAGTATGTGTTTGCAATCCTTGTGACAAAGGGCTAAAAGTTCACTGAAGCAAGCAGCCACTATTGCCACCAAATGGAATCACAGAATGCTTAATGTTGAACTTCTTGGCAATCCCAAGCACAAATATAGGGTGGATGGGAATGGATTGTAAACAAATCTGAGGAGAAGTACTTGGGAGTCTGGGTGGATGAGAAGCTCAGTGTGAGCTGGCAGTGTGCACTCGCAGCCCAGGAAGCCAACCATATCCTGGTCTGCATCAAAAGNAGAGCCTGCAAGAAAAATGGAGAGGGAGTTTTTATGAGGGCATGTAGTGATAGAAAGAGAGGGGAGTTCAAACTGGAAGAGGGTAGATTTAAATTAGATATCAGGAAGAACATTTTCACTCTGGGGCTGTGTAGACTTTGGAACAAGTTGCCCAGAGAAGCTGTGGGTGCCCCATCCCTGGAAGCATTCAGGACCAGGCTGGATGGGGTTTTCAGCAACCTGGTCCAGTCGGAGGTGTCCCTGCCCATGGCAGGGGGCTTAGACCTAGATGATCTTTAAGGTTCCTTTCAACCTAAACCATTCTATGATTCTCATCAACCAACACTTCCAAGCCGTTCTTGTCAGGGCTGCTCTCAATGCATTATCTGCTCAGCCTATATTTGTGCTTGGGACTGCTCCAGTCCATGTGCAGGACTTTGCACTTGGCCATGTTTAACTTGATGAGGCTTGGAGATGTCCTATATCGTCAACCTAGGCCAAAGCAAGACCAGTTGATACTTCATGGTACTTGTTGAACCACACAATGAATGATGCATGTGGCAACAGAGTTGTCCTCATTCTTTAGCACTGCTGAACCCTAGCCCATTGCTTGAGCAGCCTGCTAGGTTGCTAAAATCTGAGACTTGGGACAAGGTCTTGCAAAATTTGGTCAGGGTCTGTAGAGCTGTAACTAGGGTTCAGCAGTTCAGGAAAATCTTGTGACCGTTGGAACAAGTTAGAAATGGGGATAGTTGACTCCTCTGCATGTGATAAGCTTGGCAGGAAAGGTTCAGCAGGGTTGTTGAAGAGGACTTGGCCCTGTTCTTTTGCTGTGATTCTTGGGAATATGAATAACACTATGAAACTGCAGCAGGGCATGTGGAATAGAAAGAAGATTGGTTGTAGCCTACTGGAAAATAATGGCACATCTGACAGAGTGGTGCAAAATCTAGCAATCTGCTTGTTTTTCTGTGGTGGAAATTATATAGGTAGTCTCATTTTTGACCTAGTCTGGAAGCTTTGACTGATGGAACATGTTGCTAGGTGTTTGGGATTTTTTTTCCCAAAAGATAGTGGTCAGAAAAAAAGGGGTCTGACCTTCACTAGAAGAAGAAGACCAAGTGTGAGACCAGAAGACCTAAATCAAAGAAAACAAATACGAAATACCAGTAAAGATAAAATAAAAGTACTGAAAAGGATTAAATCAGTCAAACATAGAAAATGCTTAAGTTAGAATGAGTAATACATTACCGTTCACAACAACAAGTGCTAATTCAGACTGTTAGCTATGATGAGCTGAAGGTGTTATGACCTGCTGGACTCATTTAAGCCACAACTTGGAATTTCCCATGAGCCTGCTTTTGGCTGCTGCCACAGCAGAAAAGCCTTTGGAGTGATTCTGCATTCACAGCCCAAAGTATAGACATGTTCTTGGACAAATGTTTAAGGCAGAACTCTTGGACAGTGGACAAGAAGACCCAACCAGGAGTAGCAGAAGATGATTAAAAAGGAAAGGAAGATGTCCTCAGAATGAGTGGCGTTGTCTTTCCTACTTGACCATAAAGATTTTAATGAGCAGTGTGACCAATAACTAATATGCTAGAAAATGTAAGTCAGTCTTTCATTGCCAAGATAATCTAGTATTTGGGCAAAATAAGGTCACGTGTGAAGAACAGGTGAGCTGAACCTGAACATAGGCTGGAAGAAGTGGTACTAGCAATAGAAAAAAGACATTTTGGAAAACTCAAGACCATGGTTTAGTCTCCTTTGTCATAGGATGTATATTCCCAGGCAGTCTGTTGTGGATTCCTTTCTGATGTTGATGTCTTAAAAAACACAAGTAAATGACACTTTCTGTTGTTTTCAGTGAGCAAGGTAACAGTCCTAGTCAGACATTGATACTGGCTATGATTATTCAGACTTTCCTTGTGTTTTGGACAGATTGTAATAATGTTCCAGTTATTAAAGAACAGAATCACATGACATGCCTCTTCAGGATGTATGATAATTGGCTTACAAGGCACAGAATTTCAAATGGAGCTCATGTTCTTGGTCATCAACTGCAGAGTGTGGCAGAGACAGCACAGGGGTTGCCCAGCTCCAGGTTCCACACTGTGGTTGCTCCATCACATAATGGAGCATATCTCCGTACTAAGGCTAAAACTTGTCTGTGTGAGAGATTGGTCTTAGGTAGTGGAATGACTAAGAAATACGAAGGGCTATTGCTGCCCTGATCATCCTTCCTCTCTGTGCAAAGAGCAACCTGGTCTAGTGAGAGGTGTCCTGGTTCATAGCAGGGTGATCGGAACTAGATCATCTATAAGGTCCCTTCCAACCTGAACCATTCTACGACTCTATGATTTATATGGGGAAAGCAAGATCACAGAACAAGACAACATTAAAAAATTTCCCATAACATAAACAGCAAGGTACCAAATAGCACATCTCTGTGCACAAAGAGAATTTGTAGTGACAGCTTTGTGCTTTGAGTTGTTGTGTTTTGTAACTGCTAGTCATGCTGCCTGATACTGCAAAGTACTCAGCAGGGTGGTTGTGATATAAGAACCTGTATGCAGTAGAAAATATTCAGCTTGACTTTAACAACTGTAAATTTGATTCCTGTGAAGGCACAGATCGGGGTGACACCCAGCTTCTGAAGATCAATTCTGTTGTAGCATGCTGTGTGTGAATTAAGCTGCTGTTATGGCTGGAAACACTGGCTTTGTGATACTCCAGCTTGTGACTTCTTATCATAGGAGGGTAGACACTGATGGAATAAACAGTGTATATGGAGCTTAGAGAGAAGAAATCTGTTGCAGGCAAACTACTGACAAATCCTTCCTGTATTTTTCTACGCTATACCTTACTGCTAGACAGAAATCAATACAGTGAGAATACCACTTGATTTCCAGGAAGAAAACCATCAGCAATGATATATAGTTAATTGCTTTAAAGTGACACATTTTAAAAAAGGGATCTTGACAGCTTTGTACTTCACGTTTTCTGCTTGAGCGAGAAACAAAACACAAAAGGCTGGAGCCTGTTGCTACAAGTAGAGGCTGGGGAAGTACATTCTCATAAATAAAACTGAAGCCAAGTTCTGTTACAGAACAGCTCATGCACTGCTGCCTTAAATTGACTAATACTATTCAGAGCAGGTAAGGCTACGCGTAGAAACATATATTCAGTTCTGAGTATATTGCTGATGGAGTAATGTCAGCAAAAGTGAGTGCATTCATGAGAAAGTAACAACTTCATATGGTGAAGGAATGAAGACGAGTATAGGAACAATTGGAAAAATAGTAACAAAATTCAGCATACTAGGTTTACTTTTATGTGACTGTAACTAAGAGATACAGGGAATAGAGGAATTTGTACATGAAAGTGCAGCACAAAAGGGATGTACATAGAATGAAGTAATAGAATGAAAGAGAAAAAAGGAGAATACAGGCTTTTGGTAATAATTTCCCATTGCTAAGACATACTAGACTGTGGTATAGATTCCATCTGCTACAGGTCTTAAATAATTTATATCTGCAGTGAACAATATATTTATGTAGCCAGGAAACTTATACATTCATTGGAAAATTAAAGAAACAGTAATGATTTGTATTAGCAAATTCATACTGCATACTTCGTACTTTATATATGGTACAAAGATACAGATAAAGATCTTTGTCCCATATCCTTCATTACCTTTAAGGATTTCCTTTGCATTTTATATTTCTGATCTATATTCTCTTCTCCAGCCTCTACCATTATCCTTTAATATTTTTTAAGAGTTCTTCCTCTCTTTTATCTTATTGTACTCTTTTTCTCCTCTTCCATTGCCAACCTTACTTTCATATCTTTTCCTCTTTTTTCTGCTCTCTTTAACATTACCTTAAATACAGCTTTTTTGTTTTGTTTTGTTTTTGTTTTTTGTTTTTCCCCCCCTGTATTTACAACTTGTCCAAAATCAATCCATCAAGATAATTCCTTCTAAGGATCATCTTAACGAGAAGGTCAATTGGATAACAGTATTTGTGTCTCACATTGTACTATCAGTTAGCTATATAACAAACTAAATTCTGGCGAAAAATCTGAAATTATACAGAGTTCGTTTTCCTCTTGTCTCGCCACCTGTAGTAACAAGTGTTTTGCAGTCAGAATTTAGCAAACAAAAGTCATGGTGGTTATGCATAACACATTGCAAAATCAAGCCCGTTTATCAGCCCTGAAACTCCTCTGTAGTGCCAACAGCATTAAAGGGTTGCTTTAGGGGATAAACCAGAGACATATAAATCACTGCCTCAAAACATCTCCTGTACTGAGCTGTGAAACATTCTTTCTAGATCTCTGATTTTTAAATTCTGGTATGAATATTTGTAATCAAGCTTTAGCTTCCAAGAATGGAATTTTGTAGTGTTTGTGATTTTTTTTTTTTGGTTTTGTTGTAGCAGTCATGTTTCCCAAACTGAACTAGAAGCTTATTGTCTTTCTGCTGTATAAATGTGTGGAAAAATGTAGATGTTCTCCCAGAATCAGGAATCCTAAAAAATTAAATAAAATAGCAGACAAACATTAGTGGTAAGAGAGGGAACCTACAAACTAACTTGTTATTAAAGCTATAGACTTTTTTGTCACTTTTCTGCATCTTTTCTTTTGCCCTTCCTTTCTTGGGGCCACTTGTCATTGTCTGTAAAGCTTGACAAATATATTTAGTTTATAGCTAGTTAAGCAGTGGGAGAATCTTCTTGAAGATATGTACATACTCAAGACTGGGTTCAAGTCATGTCAGTATCAATATATCCTGAAACACATGGGTTGCTATTGTTCATGTTTTAGTGCCTCTCCTGAACAGCCCCTTTATGAAACTGCTCACTAGTATTTTCTCCAAAGTAATAGTTCATAAAGTATTACTTGAATTTTATTATCTGAGTATCTGTGATAATCAATATCAACTAAAAGAATAATTCATTCACCGATGATAGTATGTTGAACAAGAGGTGTTAACATTTTCATTATCCTGAACTTTTATATGCAGTCCTTAGCAATGTGAATAAATGTATTTCAGAAATGCTCATAAATTGTTATGTTACTCATTAATTTATAAGCTTGTATCAAAAGGAGCCATTAACAAATTATTTTTGATACACTGAATTTTATGAAAATTTCTCTAATTATGTTGATACTCTCCTGGTAGTTTCCTCTTGGCAGCTTCATACTGTATATTACATGCATGTCATCTTGTAATAGCAGTAGTATATGCAGGATCTTTTAAATTAAATGTTTGACAAATATTTGTGTGAAGTTGAGTAATCTCATTTTTGAGTGTGTTGAGTGCACTGTTCTCCCATAAGCTGATTTTACAGAATCATAGAATCATAGAATGTTTGGAGTTGGAAGGGACCTTGAAGATCATCGAGTTCCAACCCCCCTGCCATGGGCAGGGACACCTCCCACTACAGCAGGTTGCTCAAAGCCCCATCCAGCCTGGCCTTAGATACTCCCAGGGATGGGGCATCCACAGCTTCTCCGGTCAGCCTGTTCCAGTGCCTCACTGCCCTCACAGTAAAGAATTTTTTCCTAATATCCAATCTAAATCTCCCCTCTTCTGGTTTAAAACCATTACCCCTTGTCCTATCACTAAACTTCCTGACAAAGAATCCCTCTCAGGCTCTCCTGTAGGCTCCCTTCAGATAGTGGAAGGCTGTTATTTTGGATAATATGAGCTTTGAGTGGAGGTTTGGACCTCAGTGCCTTCAGAGATTTCTTTCTAAATTAGTTCCTAGATTATTTTACAATTCTGTGGTAATCATTAGTTTAATACTGGCTATCAGTCCACGTGCTATCCAATGTGTTCTCTTTATAGGGTTACCGGAATATATGCAACAGGTCTTTGTAAAGGAATATAGAATATTAGTGGTTCAGTTTAAATAAAATTAATCATTTAGAGTCAATAATTTAATGCTAGGCTGCACTGGTGTACTGCTTATATATAACTCACTTAGCATAAGACGCTAAAGTTGCTGAAGCTTTAGGCTGCAAGCCTGGAAAATTGCATCTAGATAGCTAAGTTGAACTTCTTTTGGACTTGTACTTAGTTACATAAAAGAAGGCCCTGAGACCAGTACAAACCAGGAGATAAGGAAACCACTACCATCAGTGCAGGATGTACCTCAACAAGGTAAGAACAGTTAGGTTACCCCTTAGAGACAGAGAAAGAATCCAGTAAGGAGCAAGAAGACCCCAGACCACAAATTCCCATTGGAGCAGGTGGTACATGCAAGGCATGTGAAGATGGTGCGAGGGGTGAACCCATAGAGTGTGAGGGTGTAATTGCCCAGAAATTTCTCCCTCTCTGGAGGCTTCCAGCTTGGGCTGTCTTTAACGCTGTACGGCTCAAATAAATGGGTTTTGGTTTTTTTTTGCTTTGGATTGTTGCTTGAGATCTGCTACAGCAAACCTAGGGAGAAGAAACTTCTTCAGCGTTTTTTTGTTTCTTTTAATGTTACATTCATGCATACCTTATTACAAGTTCAGTTGTGCATCAGTGAGAATATGCATACTTTATAGACTCACATGACTGTTAATCACAGAATCATAGAATGGCTAGAAATACAGCAATATGTTCACAGTAAGCACCTATCTGCTCTGGAGTGTAAAGATGTATTCCACATCTCATTTTGAAAAAAGCTGGCCTATAGTGTCTGTGTGTACCACTCCCTCCCCTGGGAAAGCTCCAAAAATGTTATGTAAGTTAAGGGCTAAAGTTGCTTTGCAGGTTATTTGTAGATGAAGGTTTCTCAGAACAGTGTTCCCAGGAATGACCTGGTAGTTGCTGTCTTTGCTGTCCTGCAGTGTTTTAGGTGTCAGGCTCCTCTTTCCATGCCTTGTCTTCCTTTAGAGATTTATTTTAAAGTACTTTTTTGTTACTTGCTCCACTATTTTTTCTTTTGCTGACTTTTGCATCTGGCTTTATTTTAGTGTCTTGCCTGGCACGTCTCAATGTCAGGAAGCAAATTTGGTAAGGAGGGTTGGTGTTGCAGACTGATGTATGGGAACCCTTGCCACAGGCAGAAGTACCGGGGCAAATAGAGACGGGGAAGAAAAGGAACATGTGATTAAAAAGCCACTGTCCTCACTGCCTGCATTAGGACTTTGTGGCGGCAAGAAACTAGCACCTCACATTCAGGATGAGGTATTGACGGTATGGTGGTGGGATCTTGCCCCTTGGGAAGCAGCAGTTCCTGGCTCCTGCTGAGTCCCTTCCAGCAAGTTCAGCCACTGACTTAGAAAAGAAAAATGCAATCTGACACGTAATCCTTGGCAAGTTGCTGACCCTTGTATCTG
>VZRU01014819.1:90860-104681 GCA_013398155.1 Pedionomus torquatus
TTTTGTAGAAGAGTTTAAAATGCAGTCTGTCAGACATAATTCATTTCTGGAAGGCAGTTTTGTCTGTTGTGTGCACAAAAAATGTAACGCCCAAATAGTGTTTTGTGAAAAGCGCCCCTCTACAAATGGAGACTGAAAAACAAAGTTTCCTTGGAAAAGTTTAATCTATTAAAAAAATAAATGGAGAGAAATTCTGATGTCACCAAAGTTAATTTTTTTCTGTTGTCTTTTACAAGGTCAGTTTTCATCTTCAGTTTTCCAAAAACAGGTGAGTGAGATATAATTAAAAATTTAAAGAAAAGCCACGGTAACAGAGGTGTTCTGTGTTTTGAGCCTCTAACAGTACATTTTTTGCAGTGTGTGACTTTTCAGTTACTACTGATTTTTGGAATGTTGACAACACTAATGTCAGTGCCTTTATGAGAAGAAGCTCTGGTAGTATATTCATGAAGTGAAATGGAAAAACAAGAGAACAAGGACAGGATGCTTAGTGCTTGACTTACTGACATACACAGCTTGAAAGGAAAGGAAACACAGAAAATCCACTTCCTATTCGAGTCAAACCTTAGTGCTAAAAAAAGAAGTAGGCATAATACCAGCAAAGTTGTCTGAAAGGGGCCAAAAGCTGTTAAGGTGAAAAGGAGGTAAAGGCAAGTAACAAGATTGTTGAAGAGATACAGAGCACGTTGTGGCACTGTCACCGTATTTTGGGTATTGTGTATTTAGGAGAATATAAAGGAGAAAATGTATTTTAGTATGTACCTTTCACAGATATTGTAAATTGCTTAAAATAAGTTGCTTTAAGCAATACATTGCTTTAAACCCCCATAAATTTCCATGTTGTCAGTCTTCTTTATTTCTTGCACTAAAACCTCTGGGGTTTCTGCCATTTTGTGATTGCATTTGTAGAGTGGCCGTACAACTCACTCTCCTGTGAAAAATGTATTTCTCCAATTACTATGAATGCTATACTCCCTAAGTCGCTTCTTTGAATTCTTGCCAATGGTAGTACTTTCCTGCTTTTGTAAAATATCTGAGAACCTGAGGTGACCATAGTAGCTACAGTAAACATTCTGTTGTCTAATGTTGGTATGGGAGATGCTTCCTGGCCCAGCAACTAATGGCACGAGAATGAGATCTGGTGGTTTTATCATCATAGTCTAATGTCGGTTGTGGTGTACTACTAGTATAGTCAAGCCCTGCACCATTCCCCTCAGAAGTTTGTTCAGGCTTTTCCTAGCAGTCTGTATTTCCCAGGCAACAATCAACTTTTGAGTGGGATCTGACGTGTGTTTAAATGAAGGGTTTGAATTTGTGAGCCAGACTGTGTAAATTTACCAACTCCAGACCTTTCAGAATCCATAAAATTTTCAGGTTTTTGGGACTGCTGTTATTTTACTAAGCCTGATCATCAAGCAAAGCCCTTTGTGTTCTCCACTAACCACGATTAACCATCTGGCAGTTATCTGTAGATTGAGTTTCCCAAACCATAATTTCTTTCCAGTGCTAAGCCTAGGAGGACGACTAGGGGCCTTCATTGGCGTCTGCTTTTTTGTTATTTTAAAAAATTACTTCCAGTATTTCTGCCCAGTACTTAGCATCCTTATTTACTTTAGAGTATTTCCAGCAGATGGGGAGGAATGTTCCGTTTTCCTCATATTCAGCACATTTCCAAAGAATGCCAATTTCTTTTTCTGGGCTATAATGGAACAAGACAGCACTGGAATAGTACGTTTCATAATGGGTTTCTTTGATGGTTGCACTTCTTGATGATCTCTTACAGATCTCTTAGATGCCACTGTTTGTCATCTTACCTTGCTTTGCTTTGACTATGCCATAAAAGTAGAAGCACAGCCTGGTGAGGCAGTCTGCTCTGAAGAAGTACTCCAAGACTTTTCTGCTGCCTCTTGCAGCTACGCATTCATGAAAACTGTGCTAACCATGTCTGGCAATTATAATTTAGAAAAGAAACAAATGCTCCAGCTTACAGGAAGAACAAAAGAATGCTCAATTCCAAGATAATAAGAATTGTTAAAAAAGCAAAACACAACAATGCTATCCGTAGTTTTTCTCCTTGTTTGGACAAGTGCCGAGTTTGCAGGCTATGGGGGGACTTATCTTTAAATTGGAAAGACTACCTCTGTGGTTTCGGTTGGGCTCTGTGTCAGTGACCTGGCTTCCATACCCTCTGCTACAACATACAGGATTTATATTCTAAATGTATGAACGCTGTAGAAAGGCTGGGAAGCACAAACTTTACATGCACTTAGCAGCGGTGTGAAAACCAGTGAAGCTATGTTGAAGTTATGTTGATATTTAAGTGGTTTACTGTTAAGGATGATGAGAATGGTGCTGTGCTGTAATTCACATTTGAAATGTAATGACAGAAGTAAGAAAAATTGCTGCTTTCCATTAAACGTTTTGTGGCCCACTCTCAAGTTGTACCTAGGTAAGATTATTTTAGGGAATGTTCTCAGCAGCCAGGTATCATTTGCAGTGAAACAATTCTGTTCCAATCTTAGGAAGGATAGATTATAAGTAAAATAGAAAAAGTAATCTAAACTTTGTGGTTAAATAATATTGGTATCAGGAAGTTTGCCTTCCCATTTTTTTCATTGGCTGGTTCATCCTGATCTTGTGTAAGTTTAGAAAGCTGTCACAGAAGTTCCTGAACCTTTTCAATCTATGACAGAGAGGCAGTGGGTATTGTAGGTACATGGTGTGACTCTGTATGTGCATAGAGAACACATAGGCTCAAATAGCATTAGTGGGAAAGGTCTGGGGAAGGACCATGGGACTAGGTCCCAGTTTCTATTCTTTCTAGGCTGCAACACAGGCAGAAGCTGTTTCAGAGTGTATTCTGGAAGAGGGGGTGTAGAAGGTCATGCAGTCCTCAGGGAGCTTATGATTTGGCAGGATTTCACAATAGCATATGCTGGAATCCAAGCAGCTGTATTTTTCAACTGGCTTTGTTTTATCCATCTGTCCTACAACAAATGCAATCTTCTGCTTTAGAGAATACATTTAAATTTCTGGCTTCTAAAAATAGGAACGAGAATGAGGTAAGGGTAAGAGATGCTCTGCAGAAGGATTACAGAGTTATTCTGTAAAAGATCCTCTGATAGAGCGGAGCTATGCAACTGTTGAAAGAACATGGATTTCTTAATTTATATACATGGCTGACTGGCTGACACGTTTGGAGGAACACAGGCTGTTACTGTTAATTTAAAAATAGGTATTGCTTAGAGAAAACCTAGGGAATTATGCATATGTGAGGACTATACATTAGCCACTGCTAAAATGCAGCTTCCTCCTGGGGTGGAAAAGGTCTTTTCAGGACTACAAATGATGTATGTATCTGTGCTAACAGATCTATCCTGTCATTTCACAGTGAGAAGGGTAAAGTTGTGTGTGTAGTATATAGCTAGGAAAGGCAGGCAGTGCATATGTAATCTCTGTAAAACATTGATAAAATCCCTCGGTCAGATAAAATGAGCTTACAAAAATCAAATAGTGAGGATATTAGTCTTATTTGGAAGACCACGTCACAAGGACAATTTGAAGGGTTTCAGTCTGTGCGAGAATTTAAAGGCCCCAAGAGAATTGTGCTACAGGGAAAACAACCGCCAGAGATGTAAGAAAGAGAAAGTAGACCTTTCACACTGGATAGGTTTCATCAACGTCATTTAAAGCACCATTTATTTAATTCTAAAATGTTGTTTCACAGTGCTCACATAAAGAAAACAGTGGGGAATGAAGTTCATGATGTTTATGATTTTCTTACTATAGTTCTGTGGAGAAATGGGTGAAAACTACAATGTGCTTTCAGCAAATGTTCCTTCTTATTCATGGATATCAGAAATGGACAATTTAGCCTTCCTTTCTCCAAATCATGTATCTTTCTTTTACAGCTGGAGGATTCGAAGCAAAGAGATAAAAGGAAAAGCCACTCCTTGCTACTCTGTAAGCTTCATTTTCTGCTGAGCCATTTTGATAAGCAGAGTGACTGGTATTAATGGATAGTTACACGAGAATACCACCATTTTCAGTCATTAACTGCAAGCAGGTATCGTATTTTCAATTTTGGAAAGCTACTAACAACACATATGGCTGAATCAAGAAACCAACCAAGACATCAGCTCTATCATCTTGACCAAATTGTTTCATTTCACTGCTGCTATTGCTCATGCTACTCTATCTGCAGCCTTCTTATTTCAGTCCTAAATTTGGGGATTATGAGGTCTACATCTTGTAATGTAATTGCACAGTAAGAAACACAATGAGATTTAAATCTTCATTGAAATGTCCAGGTGCTACTTTGATATAACTAAAACAATTACAAACATCTAAAAAATTAGTCATGTTTTGTGTGTAACAGGTGACTTCAGTGCAATTAGAGTCTAATGGAGAAAGATTGAATAACAGAAGATTTGCCTGCAGTTTGAGAGAGGATGGATGTGGTCTGAGGCAATGCTGGCTTCTGCCATAAGCTGTATTTCCAGTTATGCTGACTGCAAAGTGAAAGAATATTTTGCATAACAGAATTTGCTTCCCCCCCCTTTCCCCCCCACCCCCACTGTTTAAGCCAATCACACAAATCACACCCTAAATGGTTTCTCTTTTATAAGTCCCAGTACTGCTTACTGTCACGTGTCCCACTACTCAGTGACATTCCACTCTCTCATAAATATGTTTATTGGTAACTTTCTTAAACTCTTGCTAGAGGCTATTAAGAGTACTTGCCAATAAGATCTTAATTTAAATTGGATAAGTGTTCCCAGAAAGTCAGAACTGTTAGCACAGTCCTGGCACTCTATGGCACAGCTGTACACAGTGCTAAACAGTTTGCAGCCATATCGAACACATTCCTGAGATGATGTCTAAACCAGCTGTGTTGGTCCTGGTCAGTATAAAAGGGTAGTGTGAAAATCAATGTATATTCACAGCGGAGGGTGGCCAGGAATCCAGAAGAAAATGGAGAGTCTCTGTTAGAAGGGCAATAGGAAGAGAAGAGATAAAGTCCCCTGGCTCTGTCTGGAAAGCAGGTTCCCATTTTTCAATGCAGAAACTGGAACTGTATTCTGGTGTTTGTTTCTCTGTATGTAGGAAGCTTAACCTTGCAGTTTATTCTTGAAAAATAGTCAGGTCAAGTCAGAGACCATGCAGCTACCTCTTGTGAATATCTTATTTTGATTTATTTGCTAGTCACTTAGGATCTGGTGGCAATAGTTGCTTTCACAGCTTCTGTGAATGCCTCCTTGAAGCTCTTGGTTTAGCTCAAATCACATTGTGAGCTTCACCTTGGAAACGTGGCCTCTTGTGGTTGCTTCCCAGTTCCTTCCTTCTGCCTTGGCAACAGCTTTCCAGAGTGTCTCTCTATGGGCACAAGGGACTCAGAGCTCAACACATCATCATCTTTCGTTCCATTTTGTTGCTGTGCTGCTCTGTTGTGCCAAACTAAGCACTACCGTTTCCTCTTTGCAGAAGGCTGGGGTGGGGGGCAAGTATAAGCCTCAGGAAGCAAGTTCTGATTTAAAAAGAATGTATCTTACTGATTCACTGAGAACACCACTGAAGTAAGTGAAGGTAACATACCATTTTTATAAAGAAAGCCTATACAGCAGAAATGAACTGGTATGGGGATAGCTAGTTTTGTGTTCTGTGAATTTCAGCATTCAGCTGACACTCCTTCACCTTTAAAAAACAAACCAAAAAACACCCAGTCACCCCACATCACCAAGTATTGTTATTCAATGTTTTCTTACTCACTTTACAGACAAGACTACATACTCTGGGAGACCTGCCCAGGAAGATTGAGTAAATCTTTAAAATTTACTTTAAAATCTTTAAATCGTTAAAAATGACAGTCTGACGGTTTTAGTTAACCCCCCCCAAAAAATTACCTGAACAGATACACATCATTACACTGAGGTAGTATACCATACCATGGTGTATTTGAAGTAACTACAGCCATTTGATGTTGTGACGTGGCAGTTTGAGAATTCATATAATGCGGCGTGTTACCATTTCCAATACTGCATCACAGTACTCTGTGCTGATGGCACTGAGGAGTTAACACTGTTCATCATACCACATGGATAACTTTTCAACATCTGAAGGGGCAGTCGTGACTACGCTAAGGGATCTCCTGTAAACAGGAAAGAATACTCCCCAACAGAATTCAGACTCGTAGAAATCCAGATGGCTGCCAAATCAAAAATGTCACTAGGATGTTTTTCTCTCTAAAAATTCTCTCTTGAACGGAGACATGATTTCTGTTATGAAAATATATTTAAAAATAGCTTGAGAGTTCGTTTCTCAAACTAATTCTAGGTTTGAGAGTGTTGGTAGACACGCTTGCAAGGAAGTAGTTCACACCTGTGGTGGCATTCCTTTGAAGGTCTCTTTGTTTAGAGAACATTTTGGCATAGATCTCTTGACATCTCTCAGCTTCAGGCAGCCGAGGAACTAGAATTTTTCTAGAAGAATGTTTGGAATAGAAAAATCAACTTGTCTGACAATGCAGTACTCTTTCATAGTTAAGTAATGCAATGTGGTTATGCATAGCAACCGACAGGAAAAAACCCCAAACTCTGTTGTATGCAATACAGATTTTGTCACACTCTTGCAGATACACATATGAATGAGAGAATTAGCTTGATGTTCTATCAGAGTTGAGAAGATGGTCCAGGAGATAAGTAAAGCTTCTACTCATGTAATAGTATATTCAAGAAAACCATAAACAAGTGAAGGTTAGTGCATAGCGTAAATTCTACAGACTTTTTTCATGTTTTAAATTAGGATAGTTTAAGTCATCATTCAAAACAATTCATACCTGTTAGTTTGAACTGCCTTGACTGTTGAACTTAGTTCAACATTTGGGTTTGTAATCCACTAGGATTATGGACAACATAAATAAAGTGCTTATGTTAACGTGGATTTTATTCCACGGCTACACGTGTATTGTTTTGTGAGCTATATGGCTCACCATGGCACAGGTGAAACAGAAATGCAAGAAACTTTTCAGAATAGAGTGCCAGCTGGAACAGAATGTGTCTGAAAGAGCTGAACTCATTCTAGAGCTTTTCAGTGGCCTCCATGGTTTGAGTTGATAGTTTAGGTTCAGCTCACAGAGGACACTTTTAAGTGGTGTTAGCACTAGCCTTTTAAATCTTAAAAGCAAGTCAAAGAAAAGAACAAAGACACTTGTGATTTAGATTTTGCTGCAAGAGTTTCCCATTTGTTTCAAATGAAGAACATGACAACCTGCCACCGCCTCCTCGGCACTTTCTTGTGGTTAACCTGTAAGTACAGCTCTGCCTTCCCAAGTGCTGGTCACCTTGTTTGGGTGAAAATGATGTGCCAAGGTGCTTACCAAGTGATGTTGTGCAAGAAAGGTTGTGCTGACCTCGTGTATCATACTTGGTGTCCCTCCATGGTCAGTACTAGAGGGCAGCAGCCTTTTGATTTGGAGCAGCTGGAGGATGTGGAACAAAACCCGTTTTCTGTGAGAATAGCTGCGGCTCTCCTGTGTGTTAAATCTTTGTTCAGTGACCACTGACCACTGCAGAAAAGCTGCTGTAGGTATTGTATGACGACTTCAGTTAGAATTCACAAAACCCATCAGGAGAGTCACTGGAACATGCTTTTTACATATTAGCTTGTTTAATCTCTTTGCTGTTGTTTGAGATGGCAGAGGGAGGAGTGGTATTGTGACTCCAAGATCTCTCCCTGCTCTCTTCTTTACTCTAAGGAGATTGAGGAGACAAGAGGACAAGGAGGATCAAAGAGACAAAGGAAGAGCTAATCTCAGTTGGCAGATAATTTACCCAATGCACCTCTTTCTCTTTCGTAGCCCAGACAGTAATCGCATGAAGCAACTGACATGAAGGTTGTCACCTAATTTTCCTGAAGGTAAAGACTCTTCCTCAGTCCTTTACTGCTGCTTTGGGGCTGTGGTTCCTGGCCAAGAACCTCAGTGTCCTATGTGGACTGTCTGTAGCTGTGGGTAATGTTGCTTTTCAGACAGGTAGTGATACCACTGTGACAACTACACATTCCCAAGCAGGAGTTTTGCAGCTAAACTAGCCAAGATGGCTTTTGGCCAAGAATAAGCATAGGCCAGTGGCCAGGATCTGTTGTCAGGCTCTGACTCTTGGAACTGTGCCCTGAGGAGAGCCATTTATAATCTTTACTTTTCAGTCCTTAATTTGCTTCCTGCATTTCTCCACCTGATTGTCATAAATACTGAATACTCAAAAGCAAGTTCCCGTAAGGAGGGAAAACAGAAGCCACATTTTGGAGGGTTAGCACCTGAGCACTGAATATAGCTCTCCAACCCCAGTACTCAGAAGCCACTATTGGAAATTTAGTCTATAATCTTTTTTTCCCTGGTTTCTTCAAATGTGGAATAATATTATTTACTAGCCTACTGGGAGGGTTTCAGTGATGGAGTGATTACTTACCAAGTGCTAAGTTTCATTAGAACATGTAAAAATATCCTCCAGTTTGTTACAAGTGCATTTTAGTAACCAGGTGCTATCCTCACATAAAAGCTGAGAGGAGAATAAAACCTCCGTGAAAACACATTACCTTCCTGTTTACCACCTTGCCAGAGAGCACCAGAAGTGTGCAAAAGCTAGTGCTTGCTTTTTGCTATTTAGATAAAGAGCTTACCCTGGTTCCTGCCACAACATTACTGTCTATTTTTGGCATTTGTCTGCCATGTCCTGATCTTATGTTTACAAAAATAACATTGAAAACTGGTGTTGCTAGATCTGACAGTATTCATGTCATGAAATTTTCTTTGTGAGAAGAACTTGGAAAAGTATTTCTTGCTGTTGTGAACTCAGAAACTTAGGACCTCACAATTATTGAGGTTAAGAAGGCGGTGTCTGAATTCTCAATGACTGCTCCAAGGAAAAGAGTAATATAGCTGAAAGTCCTGACACATTGATTTTTTAATTTCTGAAACTAAGTAGTATGAGCTTTGCAAAGGAAAAGTGTAGGGGAGAGACCTGAGCTCTGCTTATAAAGTGCCTATAAATGCAGCATTTGATTAAGTGTACAGTAGGCATGTGTGTAAGAGTAAAAACAATAAAATCGTGATGTAAATTCATTGGGCATAAAACAATCCCAAAAGAAAAGAAGGAAGTAGAAGGACAGCAAGGGCACAAATTGCTTCTCATGGCATATGCCACTGACAACCCACAATGTCTCTGAGGTGAAATTTCCATGCATATTTATTATTATGACCCTTTTAGTGGGTATGATTTTGTCTCTCATGAAGAAGCCTAAGCAATGGCAAATTAGAAGAGCTTTCCTGAGATATATCTTGGAACCCACAATGAAAATAAGATGACAAATTTATTTACAGGAAAATCAATATTTTAAAAATACTTACCCAAGAGAAAGACTTCAGGGACAATGACAAACTTCAAGTGGCTTCAGTCTGTAGTTTCTAGGACATATTGAAAAAAAATGCCCAAATCAACAATCAGAGGAAAATATCTGTAAAACTGCAACACTGTGGAAAAACACCGGACCCTCTAACAAGAGAGGTCAAAGCACAAAAATATTTTTAGAATTTCAAGTATTAGAATTTTCAAAAGCATCCAATCCCTTTCTGATAAATTCCCTACACAGAATGTCTCCTTGGATCAACAGCTGGAGGGTGAATGAACCCTTAAGAAGCTTCAGCCTCTAGATCAGAAAAAAAGTACATCTCTCTGGAGCTAAGAGTTGGACAGACCAGTAGGCAGAGCGTCCCTCTGGGTTAAGTCATCATTTAACAGTTTGGTTTAGCTGTTCTGTGTAATAAATCTCTTCCTATTTTGAAGAGTCAGCTACAAATGGTCACTTCAGAAACAGGACAAGATTGGCAAATTTAGAAACTGAAAATGCATTCTTTATAACTGTATATAGTATAGTCTTTCTGGTTAGACCTTATATTTTTTCCTTTCTCAGATCATATTTACCCTCAATTTCTGAGTATGAAAGATATAGCCCATTGCCCATTTATTTTTAATTCATTTAAGTGCAGCCAACTATTCATGCACTCTGGGAAGGTCTCCCTCATAATTTTCACTGTATATGCAAAGGTACTTTGAGCTCGGTTGACAAGTTGAAATTATAGCTAAAGTTTCTGGTACTGTGTGTTAGCAGGGGATCTGCTTTTCCTGTTCCTTCCTCTCAATTGTCCTTTTACCCAACTTATTTTCCTGATGTAATCTTGATAGGGAAGGCTATAACTGTGGGGTCATTTGTAGTGGTGATGATGGCACATTGGGAGGGCTGGACTGTGCATTTTCTTGAGGCATTGATGTGTCCAGACAGTTTTAGTCTCCTCCTGTATGATGCAAGGAACTCCACCACCATCCTTCTTCCAAAGGATGGGATCCCACATGTTGAGTGCAGCAACATGCAAAAGGTGAAGGGCACATGTACATAGAGTTGAGTACGCCTCTTGGACAGGTATGAACACTCCCGTGACTCTGCAGGTTCTTCCTCGTGTTTGCATGGCAGCAGAAGGTCACACCATTTTACCAAGTGCCCTAGAGCACCATAAACAGTGAGAGGGGGAATGGAAAGTTACTGCAGGAGGCTGTACCGTGTAGGTCTCTGCAGACATTACTAGGCTCAGTAGCAGCTGCAGAAGGCAGGCCCTCAGCAGTGTTGGCAGTCAGAGAGGGAACACTTGAACTTTAGGATTCTGATGGGCCTGGAGTTTACTTCCTGGCTCTGTGTCAACTGCTTCACATCAAGGACTGCTCACTGCCCATGACTGGAGGTGGCTTTGATTCTGGATACCTGACAACCTCTGGTCTAAACTGCCTTTGTCGTAATGCAGAGTTTTTCCATCAGTAGGGACAGCACAGGAAAATCTTTGCTTTGTCTGAAACTAAGGAACATAGGAAAAGCTTATGAACATATTGCAAGAAAAATTCCACTTTTAAAATACAAAGGTAAATAATAAATACTTTCAGTACTTATGTCTTCTTCAAAATCATTATTATAATGCAGATGCAGAGTAACAGTTTTGATGACTCCTGATGACAGAAGGATCAAATAGGCTCTCATAGCCCTGTTAGAATTGTTTGGAAAGCTGCTATGCTTTTGTGTCCTGAAGTGGTAATTAAGATGCTTCTCGTATGTTGCAGAGGAAAAACATAGGGATTATGCAGACTTCTCTTTGGTGATGGTAAGGAATGCAGTGTATTCAGGGTGAAGGGACCGAGATATCTACCTTTGGCAGTGGTAGGTGTGTTTAAAATGCTTTATTATGACTGAATTTTAGAGCACAGTGTTTCTTCCTTAGGTATTTATACAAGAAAATTAGCCTGCTCATCAGAAAATACTCATCGATAGAAAAGCCTTTAAAAGAGCCTCATAATGCTGGATGATCCTTTGTTTTACATATGAATGTTTTTCTCTATTTTAAATAATGAACTAGTGCTAACCTCCTCCACAGCTTACTGGAAGAGTGGACCACTGCATTTAGAGTAAGTAAATGGTCCGCTGGAATAAAGGCTGCACCATTTTTAAAAGCATTTTCAAATTCTGTTCATAAGAATGATGTATGGAATGCAGACTGTGCTCCAGTGAGGAAGAAAATTGTGTTTTGGTCAGAAAATGTATCCTGTATGTATACATATTTTCTTAGCTCTCTGTGCCAAGCCAAACTCCTGAGTACTGCATGAGTTAACACTCAACTACTGCCACAGAATAATGTGCCAGAGATATTTAATCACTAGACAGAGGAAAAAAATAATCTCTGTCATGACCTACTGACCAGCCATTTCTTGGCAATTGCTATGCAACTGTGTTAGCCTTTTATTGTCTCTCCTGCCATTATCTTCCAGGAAAGGTCTGAGCAAGAGGTCGGCATAGCTTAAGAAGGTATTGGTTCATTTGTTATCTTGCGTGCAGTATGCTACAGTCAACAGTCTGCTCTCCTCTGAAGGTGAAAGACCACAACTTAATTTGACTTGTTTATTTATTGTACAATTTGGCTCTCAAAGCTGAAAGATAAGAATAGTTCCTGATGGGAACATTTCTGAGAAAAATGTTTAGTGCTTACTATAAGCATTAATTTTTAAAAGATCTATATTTGGTAAATTGTGAACTACTTCTTTATTGACAGCCTACAGAAGACACATGTTAGAAAAGTGACCTGGATCTTAGTTCAGTTTACCATTCACTTAAGACTGTCTCTGTTTAGGTAAGTACTGTATTCTAGGCTTACTTTTCAACAGGCAATTTGATTCACATTCCTTTCCTGAAACAGTCCATTACCTGGGTTGGAGACACCAGGGGAAAAAAAAAATCCTAGAAAAGGATGAGGAAAAAAGCGGAAAATGAAACAAAAAAATCAACTAGCAGGTATCTCCTGTCACACAAAATAATTGTATAGAGAGGAGGCAGTGGTTTCTCGCTTCAAGTGACTGCATATGAAATTCTGCATTTTTGAAGCAATTTCATTTGAAAGACAGCGCTGTCTTATGTCCAAAATTGTTCATTATTCAAGTTTTTCATCCTATGCTGCATTAACAAAGCACTATTGAAGAGGAAAAGCAGAACGCTGATTACTTCCTTTCTGGAAATGGGTCTAGCCTGAGGTGTGGGGGAATGTTTCTCTCTCTTGCTGTAGTACTGGAAGCATTTAAAATTTGTTCGAGGCTGTATGGGAAACCAGCACAGACTGCTTCTGTACCTTTGTCTCCAGCATGTACTGTAGCTGGCAAATGAATGGCACCACCACAAATTTTATATGAGTGCCATGAGGCAACACAGGACTCTCCTGGTCCCTGGGCAGACAGGGTAACACAAGAGGTGGGAGAGTTTCACCCTCTCTCTCAAAACCAGTAACAAAAAGAATCCCCTTCCACTAAGGGGAAAATGGAGTAGCAGGACATGATCTGCCTCTTTTTGATAGCAAAAATCCTGTTTTCCTTACCCAATCAAAAGGTTGTAAGTATTTGACCTCACTGGGATTTCATGGCTCTGCCACTTGATCTTTTCTTCCTTCCACACACTGTATCCATTATTAAGCAGTGTGTTAAACTAAAGAAACTGCCAGAGTGGTTACTTTTGGCTCTTACTCTGGGAAGACAAACTTAATTCTTGGGATGTCTGCACTGACACTTAAGGTTAACATAGAGGCTATTCACTGCCAGCTAGAATTGAATGAATTGTTTTTTCCTTCTTTTTGCAGTTTGCACCAAAACCATCTGCTCTGTGCTGATCTGCACTGAAGTTTGAATATTTCTAGGAACTGACACATGTGGCCTCTTGCATTAGGCCACAAGGAGAGGTACAAAGGGGCTGGAGCTAGAATAGAGAATTTGGGCATTGCAACTGGTGGAGTTTCAGGGCAGAGAAGCTTAGGGACTCTGGAGAGCAGACCAGCTCACGTAGTGACCCTGAGGAGCAAATACCAGTCTGCTGCACTGTTGGAGGGACTCTGGACCTTTCAGTGAGGCTGGACTGAGCAGGACTGGTCAGGTACAAAGACACAGCTTGCCAGAATTGATTTTTCCTCTAACAGAGTGTGCTTCTGCCATGCTGTATTTTTCCCATCTAGTCTCAGACTAGGTTGCCCGTCAGGCCCAGGCAGATGAGCTTTTTAACTCTCATGGATTTTGGCAAGAAGCTAGAGGCTTGCATCACTTACTGAATTTGAGCTTTATACCCTGACGTTTGGATTAGATGTTTAAAAAGGAAATACTCTTTCATAAAATATTCTTTCATTTGTGTGCAAAAGTTCCCTCTTCCCTGCGTTGCATCAAAGCGACTGTTGTGCTCTGTTTTTTTTTTTTTTTT
>VZRU01014819.1:113238-139188 GCA_013398155.1 Pedionomus torquatus
TAGGCTATCGTATCAATATGTATAAATGCCTGATTGGGGGGACTTAATGAAGAAGGAGACAGAATCTTCTCAGTGGTGTCCTATGAAGGGAAGAGAGTCAGTAGGCACAAATAAATAAGAAGAGGGTGGTCAAACACTAGAACAAGTTGCCCACAGAAGTTGTGTAGTCTGCATCCTTAGAGGTATTTGAAACCTAAGTGGATGTGATCATGAGCAGCCTGCTGTTGTTGCCCTCCATATGGGCAGATGGGTTCAAATAGACAATCTTCAGCTGTTCTATGGTGCTTTCCAACCTCAGCCATTCCATGATGCTGTGAAAAAGGAACATGAAGCCTCTCTCAAGCCCTCGGATGCCAGTGACAGAGGCACACAATATGAGACTGTAAGTGAGACTTGACTGTACTTACTTTTGTGAGCACAGTGATTGGGTATGGGAGCTAGGCTGTTCCGTACAGGAATAAGATTTTTTATTTTGGGTTGATCTATGGACATCTGTTGAAAACTTTTACCTGTGAAAGAAAAATATGTTACCATATGAAAATAACTGTAAATAATACAGTAGATCTCTGGCTTCTAGAAAAAAAGAAAACTGACTTAGTAATTCTCAGAAATATATAACAAGAATAAGCCATTGACTAAAAAAAGCTGTTGCTTTGTTCTCTTTACATTAACAAGGAAGAGTGATTTAATATAACCTTCATGTGTACCATTATCATATATCCTTTCATATGATATAGTAATTGGTCTTAAAACAGGCATGGTTAATTAGCTAGATCTACGTAAGAATAGTTGGATACTACATTTGCAGTCAGCTAGAAGGATTTGATTTCTGTATCAAAGTTTTCGTTTGCAAACTTTTCTAATAGGGTCTTAGCCTTTCTTAATACTAGAACACAAATGGAGTTCAACTGCTGGCTGGAAAATGAGAGTAGTGGAAGTCTATCAGCAGTAAAGGTGAGCTTTGAGAAGGTTTTGCTGCAGGTGAAAGCCTAGTAGAATTGATATAAACTGGTACTGATTCTTATGAAACTTTGTGTATGGCAATGTGATTTTTACCAAGAAGAATAGATACTGGAAAATGAAAGGATAATTGACTGTGGCATTTCACTGGCTAAGACTAAATTTAACTTTGGTCTAGTACTATTAAAAAGGACAATGTGTTAGATGATGTAATGCTTTTCACTACATAAATGACACATCAAATATTATTTAAAAAGTAGAAAACCAAGCATCAAATCAACGCTTTCCCCAGGTCTTTTTCCTGAGTTGATCTTATTCTGTGATGTTTGAGTCCCTCAAATTTGTCTTTTTTTTTTTTTTTTTTTTTTCTCTCTCCCAATATCTGATATGAGCTTTGTAAGGAGCCTTGAGTTGTCTTGCCTAACAGCTGCTCATTCAGCATGGCATTGCAACACAGCTCATTGCAGAACAACCATACAATCTGTTGGCATGCGGACATGAGGGGACACACAGGCTGAATGTAGTTGAACATCTTAAGCAACAGGACAAAATGGAGTGATACAAATTGCCTTTTGGGGCTTTGTAGTTAGTACATGAAAAATACTGTGTATTGCTGAACTGTGCAAGATAAAGCTATAGGAAAACAGTGTAGAACAGTTGCTTAGAGGTGCACTGAAGTAGTTGTCAAGACCTCTGGATTCTCTGTGAAAGCAGCTGAAGTGGAGCTTATCAGACAAACCCCCATGTTATGGTGCAGCCTTCGGCTCGACATGGAGCAAGATTCCAGTCCAAAGGCCACAGCAGTTGATTAAGATTGCCTCAATCTACTGGATACCACGTGTAAAGCTGACATGTATTGGGCTAACATATGAATAATCTCTTATGGATGAGTTGTGTCTAACAGAAACAGACTTTGGTTTCCTTTTCCCAGGTTGTACTCTTTATTTAGCCTTTAGAACACTTCTTCACAGTGATAAAAAAGTGAGTATAAAAGTTGGTGAATTTCTTCTGCAGATATCGCATCCACTGTGCGATAATAATCTATCAATTAGATATCAAGAAATAAATCTATCAATTCCAAAATAACAGAGAATCAAGCCTGCTGCTTGCATTACTGCAATTTGAGTTATATTCAGTGATGCTTAAGCAGAGAATGTATCAATTATTATATATGTAACATTATGGCTTTGATGATGGGAGGTTGTATTTTCTATCAAGAAATACATTTATTTCCTAAATGGGGATATCTGGCAGCAAAACAACTGTACAAAGCATAATCCTGTTTGCAAGGTTGCTATAAATGCTCGGAAAAGAATCCATGTTGTTTAAAAGTTTTGGCATCAAAGGAAATATTCTTCTGCTCTTCCTTTCTACCTGCTCTACCTAATATCAGAGAAAAAAGTTTTTCTCTCTTTAAGACAATCTTTGCCATTCCCAAGAATGTATTTATGATGACATTTATTTTTGAATGTAATGAAATTGAGGCAATTTCATTTCATTACTGTAAAAAGCAGGACTGTTGTGCATTTGACTTTATTTACTGACATTTTTTGCAGGTTGTTCTTTGATTTTCCTCTGCACTTAGGTAGGTGAACCACATTGTGGTGTGTTTTTTGGAAAAGTTGTAAATGTTATGATGAATGTCCCACTGTAATCCAGTCCTTCAGTTTGAGAAACAAACAGCCACACTGATCAGCTTTGCTCTACTCTTTCCTGGCCAAGAAGTGCTTCCTTCCTGTTGGACTATGCCACATTGCTTATGCCAACATAAACTCAATAATAGCCTGTTTTTGACATTAACTGTCTAAGCAAATAGTAGGTACCAGGCTGCTGTAGTAAAACCTAATAAAGTGTCGCCTTAGGCATGGGAGGTCAGTAATCTCAAGGATAAGTGGGTGAGAGGGGGCTAAAGCTTGTTACAGGGTGCTAAGAGCTGCCTTACATTTAAGACAGGCTTCCTTTTGGCCAAATCACTTAGAATTTCTCTACTTAAACTCTTTTCCCTGTGGAAAGTAAATGGCAGTACATTTTGCAAAATGAGATGATTGCAAAGCTCATAAATACAAAATACTTCATATTGTGGATGCCAGCTCAGCACTGTAGCTGGCAAGCACTCTTGCAATATTGACAGTATTTTTTGTTACAGTCTATTGTTGCTTCACCCGGTGGAGGGCAAGACAAAATAGTTGTTTCGAGAGAAACCAGTGCATGGTAGTAAAGTAAGTCTCATTACTACTCACATCTACCTCTTCCCTTTGTGTAAGTGCTAGTACTCAGCTAGAAAATTGACTCAACTTTCATTTCCAGGAGCACAGAAAACAGAACAAAAAACCTCCAAAAATCCCCATTTATGTGCCATCTGCCTTAGTAAGTGAAACATGAGTTCTGACTTGAATAAAGACATGGTCATGCAAGACAATTAACACTGTGTGTCAGCTGAGAAAACAATTTTCAGATTGAGTTCCCCCAGATTATTGGTACCATCAATATTCTATTCTACCCTGGATATTCGGTGATTAGGAAATTACATGGAGCCCACCCAGCCATGACTTGACAAATGGAGTATTAACACTTCAGTGTCCTTCGAAGACCAGATGGTTGGGTTTTTTCCCCCTCAACCAGGCCTTCTGCAGAAAAAAAGCAATAACAAGGAAATATCTGTTCTCTGAGAGAGCTGCCTGCACCATGCTGCTGGTGGGATTGGAACCAGGCTTACTCTACTTCTCATCCCTCCAAGTCCTGCAGGCACAATGCACTGGAGACCTGGAGGCCCTAGAGCTCATAGAGTAAATGCAGTTCTAGTTCACAGCAAGTCAGGTGGCTTTAATTACAGGGGCAGACAGATTTAAACCACACACATAGGCATGAAGAGGAATAAGCGGATCATTTTCATTGGGAAGAAACGTTAGACAGTATCAGTGTTGTGCAATATATTCCTGTTAGACACTCTCTACATCCTTACAAGCTTTTAATTCACATGGTTTGGTGGAAGTCCTTTTTGCCAGCTACAGGACTCATTTCGCTGTTGGAAAGTTTTGCTAAAGAGAGCTGGTACACAGAGAGCTAGGTTTAAAGCAGATTCAGGCTATTTGTTTTGGTGTTTTTTCCCTCAGAGGAAAAAATAAATAGTCCTAAAATGCCTTATTCTTCCTTTGGACATGTGAAAACAGCTCCCATTGTAAGATTTCCCATAATTGGTATGACTTTTCTCTCATTCATGTATGTAGACTGGTCCTGTACTGAGTTGCTGTGCAGATCATGGGGCACTGGGTGGATGCAGAGAGTCCATCCTGATTAAGCTGTTTGCAGCTTTTTGCCATAGGGCGTTCATAGAAAACTACCTGTCCTCCTGTCCAGAGCAAACAAGTATTTAGCTATACAGTATACTACAGTTTTAAGAACTTTAAGTCACATTTTAAATAACATGATAGTTAATTCAACATCACACCTATAGAACAGATCTATCAAAAGTTCAGGATGGTGTTCTGATGTTCAGGAGGTAGAACATCTTGACCAGCTTCTTTTTTTTTCCTGCAAAACTATTTCCAGACTTCATTTGCGCAACATAGAATGACCTGTCATTCTGAAACTACTGTCTCTACTCTCATTATTAGAGATGTGAACAAAGATTTTCTCTTTTATAGATACCTTCACTTAGGAGTCGGTACAGTTTGCACTGTCTGATGCAAGATCAGACAGTGACCTGACCTAACTGAGGGGTCTTCTCAGACAGGGTTTCTGGTCACTCACAGCTCATGTGTGTTGGAGTGGGGATAGATGAATTTACTGTGTAGTGTTTATTCCTTGTAATGGTGTGCTGGTAAGTTTGGGGATTACTTTTTCTCGCTTCATTTTTAGTTGGATATTACAGTGGTTGGAAGGCATGCTAGATGTGTTTAATTTTGGTGTGGGAGTAATCCCAAAGGGGATGAAGTTGGAGACACTGATATGTGAAGTAAACTCCAGTACACAGGCCAACCAGCCAGCCAGATTCATTTAAACATGGATGTGAGTCAAACAAAGTACTAGATTCCAAATCCTGCCAAACCCTGGTTTCGAGCTTACTTCAGAATTCTGATGCTCTGCTTCATTACTGTCACATTACACTTTCCAAACCACAACATAAAAGTATTTACTCCATCTCTGTAAATTTAGCAACCTGAATTCATCTTTGGAGAGACCATAAGAACAGCACATTTGACAAAAAAGCTGGCACTCAGGGTGGGAGGAATGGGAAGGGCTGACACTACAGCCTGGAGCCAGAATATATCTCTAAGGGGAAAGTGGCATGGTGCAGAGCCTTCCAGCACGGCACACAAGGACTCACCTGGCTGGGTCCAGAAGCAGCTCTCAGCACAGCTGGAGATTTCAGTGCAGTACTGTTCCCTTGCATATCTAGTTCCAGGACTAAACGTGGACACATGACAGCAGGCATGGCAGTGGGTGTTAATGTGCAGTTCACAAAGCACATACATAATCTGGAGTCACTTACCTTGCTCAGGTACCTTACAAGCTTCCTAACTACCTGCAGTTTTTCTTGCTTATCAGACCTACTTAAATCTGCTATTTCCCACACCTCAGCACCCTGTTTCAGCTGTCAGCTGATTTCCTGTTCATACGCTATCTGCGATTGCTACTACATACAGGGAGAAAGAACCAAAAAAGATATTAAAGAAATAGAAATGTCATGGCTCAGACTTTTTTTTTCTGACTCAGCTTGCTGCATCAGTATTGATTATTGGATTTGGGAGACACAGAAGAAACAAATTACCTGATGGAGAACTGGGAAGTGAGGGAAGGCGGGGAGGGCACAAAAGCACATGGTGAGATCTATCAGAGTCTAAGCCATTTATCAATTTGTCGGAAGGAGTCCTAGTACAGACTTTGTAGGAGAGTAGCTGGTTAGAGTCTGTGTTCCAGGGATCATCCAACAAAGCCTGGCAGGTGCTTCTGTGGTCCAGCAAGTTGTGTTCACTCCTACTCTTTTGAGACTTATGTGTGAAATGGTGGGTGCTGGTGCTGGAGGAGAAGCTTGACATTGTGCTCTGGGAAGCAGTTAGGAAGGAATTGCCCACAGTGATTGGAGGGAGGCTCTGGGTTCTGACAGGCAGAAGTCCCTGACACTCAGGTTGCTTCTTTTCGGGCATGAGGTGCTTTGTGTCCATGCTCCTTTTAAAGTCAGCAGTGGTCAGACATTCATCTGGAATGTCTTTGCAGTTTGTGTCCATAATGCAATCAAAAGTGGTGATAATGTCATCTACTTCTGAGGTTTCTTCTCTAGGATGTCGGTCTCTACTTCTCTCCTTCTGACTGGTTTTCTGATCATCTTTCTTCTTTTTGCAAGAGAAGATGTGGTTCAGCATGCTGAATCGTCCTTCCTTCTTTAGGAGTCTATTGTTTTGGGAGGGAGACTGATGAACTGGCTCAGCTCTACTGGAAGTACAAATTGAAATGTGATGCCATTATTGCTAGTTGATGAAAAATATACTGCCTGTGTTAGTCCATGAAATGCAGTAAATACACTTCGGATACATTTGCAGGGGTGGTTCAAGGAGGCAGAATACTGGGACTGAAAATGAGACCATGTTACTTCACCCTTTCATGTGGGGGTTCATTGCCTTACACTCATCTTGATGTAGGCTTAGGGCAGCTATCAGGCAAAAAAACAAACAGACTTTTCTGGCCTCACGAACTACCAGCTGTAGAATCATTATTGTTAATGGTGAGGTAAGATCCAGTAATAACAAGAAGAACATGCTGGGATCTTTAAAACCAAGAGGTCTTTGTTATTATGTCATATTTGGAAAACGGTATTTCCAACAGAATAGTCATTGCTAACAGTGCAACAAAGGCACTAGTTCATCATCTTTCCCTCCCCTTCCCTTACCATACTTAAGCTTGCTGCATACTTAAGAGGCCTAACACAGTTGCAGATAATTACCGACAGTGGTGTTGCTGTAGTGCTTTCTAGATGAGACTTTGACAAATCAACATTTCAGACCTACTGTGACAGGCAAAGCACAGGAGGAGGAGAAGGAGGTGGTGGTGGCGGTAGCAGGGGAAGAGAGGTAATGTTACCCATGACTTACAATTTGAAACACAAGAAATAATACTAACTGCTGACTGGAAAGAAGGGAAAGCATAAAGAAATGCATTAAGTGTTTTTGTAAGTGCATACTCATTTACCAAATTTCAAGAATTTAAATGAATTAAATAACAGCTGCTGAAACATGAGAACACAAAGTAGGAGGGAGATCATAAGCAATGGTAAAAGAATTATACTTTTAAATGGAAAAAAACTCAGAGTAAGATGATACAGTTAAGGTAGAGAACTAAAGAAGGCTAGGAAAGCACTCCCAAACCCTTACTCTGAGGATGAAAACTTGAAATTTATTTTATTACCTATCGAGCAAACGTGCTTTTGTGTTTGTCCCTCTGTCTAATTACATGAACACAGAGTTAGTGCTTAGAGATTTCAAAAAAGTGGAAGCCGTGTATCTGAGGGCTGAAATTATTCTGTAAGATAAATTTTCTATGTGAAGGTGACTGAGCAAGAGCTATATTCACATCTTCTTGGTTTAGAACCCTCTGCTGATCAGCAGACTAGCACTGTAACCTCAGCGATGAGTCTTCTGTAGATGACTAATTCTAACATTTTTATTTTGGTGGAGAACTTGAACTGAATATTGCATATCAATTGAGGAGACACCACCCAGGGCTCAAACCCTTCAGTAGCATACAAAAAGGAATAAATTTGTTTTCTAGTCAGTGTCAAAAATGTGAGCAAGATGTTAACTTTTGCTTTACCTGCTCTCCTGAGACAGCAGCTTGATGCATGCTGTGTGCCCACAGTACATGGCATACGTCAGAGGAGTGTTTTCATTGATGTCTCGAGGGCTGCTGTCTATCCCCAGCTCTAGCAGTGTCTGCACACAGTCAGCTTTCCCTGCAGCTGCAGCCCAGTGCAAAGGTGTCCTGCAGAAAAGGGGGAGTATCATTAAAATAGATGAATAAATTTACTATCAAAACTATGAATGACATGGTGTGGTGTACATCTATGCTACTTGTCCAGATTCACTCGTCCATTTTAAGGACTTCTCCAACAATTTACCCCCCAGCGATGTAGTGGCCAGGAGTGGTAATAAGGCCATAGAATGTCAATCTATTTAGCTGTAGATAAAGAAGTTATGGGGCTGCAGAATGCCTATAAATGCTGTGTAACGGCATCCCTTCTGCTGATGAAATTATAGAGTGGGAGGAGTGCCTGAATTTTTCGGAGCAGAACTTGAAAAAAATCTTTGTAATGTCCAGTGCATAAAATAATTTTTTTTGGGGGATTGCATGGGACCTTAAAGATCAGCTAGTTCCTCCCCTTAGGCCTGGTTGCTCAAAGCCCCATCCATCCCGGCCCTGAACACTTCCAGGGATGGGGCATCCACAACTTCTCTGGGCAACCTGTGCCAGGTTCTGGAACTGTTCTCACCACCCTCGTGGTGAAGAATTTCTTCCTAATATCTAATCTAAATCTACCTTCTTTCAGTTCAAAATCTTTACCCCTCATTTTATTGCTGTGGTCTCCATCTTTTGTGTAGGTCACTTTTAGATACTGGAAGGGGCTACAAGATCTTCCCAGAGCCTTCTCTTTTCCAGGCTGAACAACCCCAACTCTCTCAGCCTGTCTTCATAAGAAAGGTGCTGCAACCCTCTGATCATCTTTGTGGCCCTCCTCTGGACTCACTCCAACAGGTCCATATCCTTTTTGTGCTGGGAAGCCTCAGAGCTGGATACAGTACTCCAGAGTCTCACCAGCACGGAGCCAATGGGGAGAAAAAGGTAGAAAGGGGAAAAAAGGAGAAGGAAGAAAAAGAGAGAAAAAGGAAAAAGAGAAATAGGAACAAGCTCTTCTCAACTTTGCACCAAACACAATGGTTAGCAATGGTTGTCTTCAGGCTCTCCATTAAGGTAATAGGAGAAGAAGCCTCCCCTAGATAAATGAGGTGGACCAGACATATCTACCAGACTGTCATTGCCCCTTTGCCAGATTTAATCTTCTTTTATAGGCACAGACTAGAGCTGATATAATTGGCTTGAATCTGCAGGAGAATCAAACTGATTTTCTCCTTGGCTGAAGACTTGTCTCCTGCCTTTTGTCCAGTTCCCAAATTGTAATACTTTGTTCTTGTGAAAATCTGAAAGCACAGAAAGCACTGCAAGAAAAAAAATAATAATATACTTGTCTCCGCCTGTTTCTTTCGAGTGCCAGTGATTTGAGATGGGTGCATTCAGAAACATAACAAAATGGAAATCTACTGTATATTTATAGGGAACTGATTATCTTTTCCTCTCTTCAAGTCTAATACCTTCTATGGAAATATCTGAGAACATGCAATAGGAGGTTGTGTCTTACTGAGCTCTTAAGTGTAATTAAAATTCTCCCTTTACCCTTCGTTCCATAGAAACACTGCCTTCTCAACTATGTTTTCCTGATATTTAAAAACTCCTCCAGAACACTGTTAGTTTTATTTCTGTTCCATTTTATTGCACTTTTCCATGAAGAATACTATTATTTTAAGTACCTGAAAGCCTAAGCCAAAAAAAACTTGGCTTTTGCTCCACTGAGCAGGATAACCAATGTGAACAGTCAGTTGGTTATGTTTACATTAAATAAATCTATGTGCAAATTTCCAAGGGAGGTAGGTGTAGGGTGAAAAGAGGAAAGAAGATGACTATTCTGCACTTATATAGGGATTTCATCCCGGAAGGAATCGAATGCCTTGTCAGAATGGGAGATGAATGTACCCATGTCCTGTAGGAATACTGTGTTAGCATCTTAAATGCACAAAGGGAATGGGTGCCGTTTTTTAAATACAAGGCTGCAGGATCCCAGCCTCAAGTTGTAGGATCCTGTTCTATTGTGTTGACAAGAATGTTCACCTTTTGAACACTCTTGATTGAAAGAAGTTAAGTCGAGTGGTCACAAAGTCCTTTCACACATAATCTTATCATTTCCTACCAGAGACGCAAAGTTAAATAACATTTCTACTAGTCAGTTATTATACTAGCTATTATACGTGTGAGCTGGACTGCTTTACATTGTTTCTGAGTAAGCTTGTTTCTCTCTAAGTGCAGTTCATTAACTAGGCCATGGCCTGTGAAACAGGAAACACATAGAATAAACAGAGCTAGTCTCAGGTTAATAGAAAGGAAGCAGCAATTTCAGTTTCAGAGTTTCCATGGTTACCTGTCATCCACATCAAGGGCCTGCAGGTTGCACTCTGGGACCTTAGCCAGCTCACTGATAATATCACTGTAGCCTGCAGCGGCAGCAATGTGCATACATGTTTTGCCATTCTCGTCATCGAAGTTTATAATTGATGGTCCCTGATAGTGGTCCAGAAGGATGGAACACAGAATCCTGTTGCCACTCTGTGAGGAAGTTCAGAGAAGAAAAGCATTTTACAAAGGAGCTCACACCAAACTGCATTTTCTCTACTAGATAATGGTATTTTGTTTTGTGTATACCGGACTCCCCAGGTATGAAAGCCAAAAGCTTCCCATCTCCTGCCAGGAACTGGGTTTGCTTTATGAATTTCCTAGAACACTTTGAACACTGAAAAAAGTAATAAATAATGTACCACTGCAAATATCTCCAAAAGCTACAGAGTGTAAATTACTCAACAGCTTTCTCAGAAATTACTTGGGGTATTTGCTGATTTGCTAAGCCAGAGTCCAGAAAGATATGAGCCTATATTTTCTCTTAGAAATTTGAGGTTGGAAAGGACCTTAACCAATTACTGTAGGCCTGTCCAAGTACACCTAGAAAAGCCATGTCAAATATTTGCTCAAGTGGTTCTTGAAAACTTTCTTAACTAGTTTGCTGCAGTGCTTCAGTGTCTTAATAGAAAGTTGACATTGTTCTCTTACCCGCAGACAAAACTTAACTTTTAATAGCCTGACCTAGGGGAAACAGAGAAAAAGAATTGTGGATATTTTATAACAACTCAGAAACACAAAGCTGGAAAGGTCTTTCTAGATCATCAAATTTGATCCCTGCAATCACTTGCAGCTATGTTACCTCATCCTTTTTATAAACTTACTGTGTCCATTAAAAGCGATTAGGTTTTTTGTCCTCACTACTGCCAAAGCAAAGCAGTTCAAGAACTTGTTTGCTTTAATGATCAGTATCTAATTTCTATTCATACTCATGGCTGATATATGCCCCTTTGTTTCTGTGCCAACATTATTACTTAGATTAAATACTTCTTTCCTCTGACTGGCATTTGTTCTTCAGATGTATTTATAGACAATCATCATATCTCTTCTGTGCTGTTCTCTCTCTGCTCTAATCAATCAAGTTCTTTTAAGTTTTCCATGTGCTTTTCTTATGCTTTCTGTTTCCCTCATCAACCCACTAATCCTTCTCGTTTTGTGTTTTAGATGTGTATCCTTGGAGAGGGGTGATTTAAATTGTTTGGAGTCATAGACAGACAGTTTTGCCAGGTCCTTGTGCAGTGACACTAGCTCATTCCTATTTGTGTTAGAAATACCTCTTTTGGTATGTCACAGAACAGCATTTGCCCTATTCACAGCTGTGTCCCATTAGGAGTCCCTAGTAATTTTGGAATAACCCTTTAGAACTCAGTATTTCTCTTTCATAGACACTTCCAAACAGAGTTTCTGGATTCTGGGAGGACGTTCTGTTACCATCACCCAAGTGCACGACTTAAACATTTTATTTTATTCAATTTTGTCCCATTTGTATTACTCTAGACTTGAAGGCAATCCAACTTCCCTGGTATGATGTCCCCATTCCTCTCTCTTAATGTCTTCCATTTTTCTTGTTATTGGCAGATTTCATCAGAAAGCCCCTGTATTTTGTGCCAAGTTATCATGAAAATATTAAGCAAGCTTTTTTCCTAGCCTTATCCCTGAAAGTAATTTCCTTCCAGCCTATATTCAACATTTACTCTTGACTTCTTAAGATACAACTCCTTTTGCTTCTCCATACTTTTGGCTATTACTTTGCAAGATATCTACTTATTCTAAACGTATCTTTTAAAGATCATAGAATGGTTAGAGCTGGAAGGAGCCTTGAAGACTTCCAACTCCCCTGCTATGATAGTTATCCATTGTATCTCAAGCCTCTTCTACACACTTTTTTTTATCTGCTTATGGTATACAGATTCCTGCTATAACTTGTGTCATTGGTAGAATACATTCTAGGTCCTGATGGTCCCAAAGCTTCTCAATCCAGCTGAGAATTCCCTTAATTTACCAATGTGTCCCTCTGAAATCAATTTTGTTTTGTATGTACTTTGTTCGGTGGCCTGTTTAATTTAGAGTCTACTCATCATCATGCCACCCAAGTTTATTTTCTATGACCAGGTATTTTATATTGTCATCATTAACCATGTTAAAATTGTTATTAATTCATAATTGCCTGAAAGTATAATTAAAAAAGAGTGTCAGTCTTCATATTGAGGAATACTAGGGTCTTATGAATAATTGTTGGTTTTATTCTCTGGTCCCTATGCCAAATGCCAGTGTCCTCCATACCAGCATAGTTCTCAGTTACATTTTTGGTTACTAGCATTAGAGAAATCTCTAGTCACATTCAGGGCTAACTGAATCTAGAAGTCTATTATATATGTCTAGTGCTACCACAATAAACATCTATCCATTACCATCCTTCTCTAAGTCAGTTTCGACACAAAAACATTAGTATGCAGTATCTTACTATTTCTGTATTCGTGTTCTAGTGACACTGCTATTCCTCTAACTGTATATTGTCTTGCTAAGTCCAAATAAGTCCCTGCACCTACAGTTTTAGTCCCTCAATGTTCTTGCACAACTTTTAGCATTTGCAAAGGGAATTTCCTGCTGTTCTTACTGACATTTTATGCATTTACAAGCTATTCTGTCTCCCACCAATCTTCCATTTTCTAGACTAAACAAACCATTTCAACCTTTCTTCATGGGTCAAGTTTTTCAACCCACTTATCATACTTGGTGCTTGCTTTTGGCTTCTTTCCAGTTTGTCTACAGCTTTCTTCAACTATGGTACACCAAACGACATAATTACCCAGTTGAGGCTTCTCTCCTGACATTGAAAATTACATTGCTCCTTCCTGTAGCCCACATGTATCACACTTGTGTTAATATGTCCCAGAATGATGTTTGTTTTTTGTATCAATATCATAATTTAAACTCCTACTCACTTTGTAATCCACTGGTCTACTCTAGTAGTTTTCTACTCTTCATGCTGTGCAAACAACTTTAATTTTTTGCAGCTCTGTACACAGTGCTATTCTATTAATTTCAGTTAATTCCTACAATTAATCAATGTAATTTTTAATTTAATCCTGACCCATGAACTGCTTGGTGTCCTTCCAATTTTGTTCTACCTGTGCGCTCTATACATGTTCTGTGTTTCATGACCTCATTATGGAACATATGGAAAATACAAACATTCATTTGATAAATCCCTGGCTGGACTGTCTGTGAGTTGTTCACCTACGAATATTATTGCAACTGTCCTGAATGTAGCTGATAGAGAATATATGATGTGTGATACAAGTTCCTGGGTTGGTTTTGATTGCATTACTTCTTATTCTTCCCACAGGGACATCCTATCTTTGGACTGATTTCTGGGTCCATTATATCACCTGTGCTTATACAGATTGTGCTATTGATGGGATTAAAATTGCATGTACTGCTCCAACAAGAAAGGGATAAAGAATGGGACTTTTTATGATCTTTCTATTCACTGCCTGCTTAACAGACTTTCTGTACCATGCGATGAACTTTATCTTGTTGGCACTCTTCCAGTATTTATGTGTTTTACAACCTGATATTAAACTGATTTATTAACATTCAAACATATTATATCCAGTAGCTTCTTCTCTGAGGAAGCAATAATTGCTTTGAAGATGGCTGTGAAACTGGTGTCCTGTTTTCACAATTCAATTAAATTGTTAACTCATTTGCTAAATAATCAGAGTATATTTCCTAGTATTTTGAACTTTCTGCTGAAAAAGATCTCTGGCCAACTGCTCTGTGGCTTTCCAGCTCTGTCTTCTTAGGAATACCTTCTTATCTTTACATTCATCTTGGCGTTTTTAGGTTGCACACAAAATTCTCCTAAAACGCTTACAGAGCCTTTATACTTAGATTGATAGCTTTGAGCTGAGGTCACCAAATGTAGTCTTCCTGTGGTAAGTTTACCATGAACCACAGTGCTATTGTTAGACGAGGATGTTCAGTGGCAAATTTACCATAGGAAAATTACATGTTTTTGTAACCTTACTGTATGTATCCTGGCATTTCATCTTCCATTTTGGGTTTCAAATTCTTTTCAGCAATGTTTTCAGAAATTATTAATTACTTTTGCTACATGTTTCTATATAATTCTTCAGGGCTCTTCCCCCAGTTTTCTTTAAATTTTTATCCCATTTCACACCTTTCTCTGCTTCCAGCTGTTATTCATACTCCTCAGTGAACATTTATTTCTTAGATCACTGATCTAAATTAAAATTACTTCAAGAAGAAGAGTCTTAAAGCCTCAGTCCAGGAGCTCTTGCATGGCAAGCTCTCATTGTACTTTATACAATTTTTTTTTGCTATGATTTATGTTTTCTCTGGAGAGTGGCAAACAACAAATTCACTACCAGCTCTCACTTTCACTTGATTATAGCTCCATTTTCCTTAGGTTGGTTAATAAAAAGCCCAACTTCTGATAGTTGCATCTCTCAGTGCTTTCAAAATAAGGAAATAATTCTTCAGGAAGTATCCACTGAATCAAGTGCCATGAGGAGAATCCTAAAAATTTGTGATGCTTTTCTGGTTTTTGACACATTTTCCACCTATGTCTATTCAGCTTATCCTCATTGTTACTATAGCCATTGTTCTTATACTTCAGCCGTTTGTATCTCCAACTGATATGTAGAACAGTAATTTTACTTGCGAAGTTTATTGTTACTTATGTAATATCCTACCATAAGATTGCATTTTATTCTGCCAGGCCCTCAATCGTACACAATACAATGCTTTCCATGTGCCCTGCACTTTATAGAGGGTTAATTTTTAGTCCTTATCAGTATACTCCAGTGAACGGGATAATTCAATACCAAAGAGAAGAATCATGTGGAGGTAGTCTCCTAAGCTGGTTTGTGGCTACCAGTAATGTAGAGATGGGAGGAGAAGAGGGACAAGCTATGGACCACTTAACTGTTTTCAGGAAGCCCTGACAAAGTATTTTTCTTCCAAGTGAAAGCCTCTGGAGATAATGTGGTTAGGTTGAATGAGTTCTGTATTTTCTGTCTCTTTGTATTAGTGTGCACTTTAAAACCTTCCTATATCTATAGCCAACTTTGTTGGATGGAAATTCCCCATAGCACCTCTTGATGTTGCTTCTTATCATCAGTATTGTGCTTCACAGCTGTCTGTGTTTCCTTTTCTTCTACATTCCCTTCTCCTTCAGTTCTACACCTGTGAATCTGTAGCTTTGACTTTCTCTTTGATGTTCATTTGCTCTGACCCTCAATGTTTTGACATTTTAATCATTATTTCACTCCTTTCTGCAGCAACAAACAGATATAATTCCCATTGCATTACTCTGGGAGGTATACTGCTTTTATGAAGAAGCACCATAAATTACAACAGATTAAATAAAATTAACATCAGTACTTCTGGCTGTATCATTGGGTGCTGTTTGAGTTTTATGTTACAGAATGCTGGCTGATGTCCTTCCTCTAATCCTTCACAAACAGGCACACAGGGTATTTTAACATTAAATTGACTGTAGCACCAACAGGGCCATCTACCAGACAAACAAACAATCAAAAAGTGAGGACCTTTTTCTCCTTTGCTGAAATAGAGAAACATGAGCTATTTCAAGAATTTGTTGAGCAATCCATAGCAAAATTTGAACAAATAACTTGTCTTTGGAGTTTTGTCCTGTGTAATTCCAATTGAGATTACTGCATTGGTAAATACAGCTTTCCTTTCAAAGTCACATTTTTCTCTTTTTTGATTCTAAAATTCAGTATTTACTGACAGCAAAAGCCATTTCACAGACTTTCTCAAATAGCTGTTTGGGATGGGGCTTGAGAAGTCTTGATCTTTTAATCAAGGCAGAAGCCCTGCGCTCAGTTACAGCTATACTAGCAGAACCTAACTGTTCCTCCAGTACACTTTCTTCCCTTATGGGATTCATTTTACTGACTGCAGGTTTTTCCATGCTGCTGTTAATATTTGGAGCACCACAACAATGCGTTATGTCATTACCTATACTGGAACATGAGTATATCATCAGAGCAAGACAAGCACAATGTTGAATTAACAGTGAGGACATCTCTGGTTGGAATGAGATATTAAAACTGTATCAGAACAACACATCCTGGTCTTGTAGCTGCAACGTCTGCTGTTTTAAACACAGAGAATACCTAACTCAAGAGCAAAACCATAATGCAGCTCCTTCTAATCTGCAGCAAACAGTGCAGTGCAGTGAGAAATGTCCTTAAAGGTGGCAACTTGGGTTGCTGAAGAATTTTGCAAACGTGGGAGCTTTCTTCCATTTCTCCCAACACTTCCAGTGTCCCCCATACGTACTCCAGACTAGGAAAAGCTGAGGAATGAAAGCACATTCGTTCTGCCTTTACTGCTGCCATGCCCTGGCTGCCAGGTAGCTGTGTTGGCAGCATAGAATCAGTGCAAAAATTCAGAGCACCCTGTGATTGCTCTGCCCCAGGGGGTAGAGGCAACTGGGCCCTTTGCTGAGGAAAGGAATAATCCATAATACTATCTTCAGCTTCCCTCCTGCCAGGGAAACTTTGCCAGAGGTTGCCTGGATGCAGACCAGGCACTTCGCAGGGTGTGTTTCTGATGGCAAACCAATGTAAATTAACAGCAACTCAACTGACGCCGCTGTAGTTACATTGGTGAGACTCAGCCAGCTCAGAGGGAAGCTCGTTTGTCTCCTCCTAACCCCAGTGCTTCAACCTCAGACACCCACCGAGACAGTGTGTCTTGCAGATGCAGAGCGACCCAGCTTGGCTTGACTTTGTGGTACTCTTGGAAAGAGAATGTGTTGTTGTACAGGGTACTTTGTACTGTGGTCCTCAGAGCACTGATGCCTCTGGTACAACTAGGGAACGTGGTGTTTTTAAAATATTTATCCTCCCAGCAGCCCCCAATGGGTGTTGGAAAAAGCTACCAAATGACAAGGCAGTCATGGAAGCATAACCCTATGGCTATCAGATGTCGCTGCCTCTCCTTTGCTCAAATAAAAAACTGCATGAAATACTGGCCAAGTCTCTCTGAGAATTTATTTTCACCCAGAGCCTTCTATAACAAGTGCGTATGATTTACTGTGTAAATGACTATGGGTGTGACTAAAATTACTTGGCAAATTTCCCTTGCTAGTACATTGTCGTGAGGACTGATTTCTTTGGATGAGCTGTTTATATGATTTGTAAAGGAGGTCATCTTCTATTCTGCAGTAGAATAAGGGTTTATTTCTTGCTAATGCCAGAGAAATGGAAACATTTTTGTCAGACACAGGAGATTGGGATATTTGTAGATATGCAATAAGTGTTGTGCATGTACGTTATTAATGTGCTGGCAGTCCGCTTGCAGAGTTATACCCAGACTGTGTCCTGGGAAGAGGTTTGGCAATTATCCTGTACCTTATCCTATAAGTTTTTGCTTGAGACAAAGCAAAAGCTTTGCTAAGCTCAGTGGGAGTTCTGCAATTCATTTCCCTGGAAATCTGATCGGCGTGAATAATTACAATGTCAACAGCATGTTCATACTTGAATGACTTGCTGTTTAACAGTCAACTATTTCAGGTAAAGGCAGTTTTGCTGATGGCCTGGTTGAACTGTTGAGTTTATATATCAATACTGCTGTACCACATTCAAGTCACAAAAGGTGCTTTGGCTTATGAACTGACAAAAATGAAAGTGGAGAAACATGTTAAAGCTGTATAAAAACCTAAGTTGCGCTGGGGAGCGTCCTTGAACATCACAAGTCAGTTATCTGTACCATAAAACTTCTCACTGACATATTTTTGGCTTGCGTCAATTAACATTTTCCCCAACAGTTCCTGGACATAGTTCAGGAGATAGATGGGCCACGAAGCATAAGTAGTCTGCATATGACCATCCTGCTTTAGCGAAGAAGAGAGTTGAGCAGTTGGGACACAGGTTCTGTTGTGATACTTGGCCTCAGTGCCAAAGCCAAGACTCAAGAGCATTTAATTTGCTATTGCAGACATTGTCACAGAAGTTCAGGGCACTTTTTGGAAAAAGCTTCTGATGGTATTAAAGCAAGTTTATTTCTTACTCAAAACTATTTGCAAACTGTCTTCCTCCTTGTTTTGCAACTTGACAGCTCTGAAGAGCCCTGCTGCTATGCAATGTTCCAGCCTCCATCAGCAGCAGCTGTACCTTTGCTGGAATGACAATATTTACACAAGAAAGGGATTTCTTAAGGATATGCTTAAAAAAATGCAAATTGGATCTGTTTTTCATTTGTTTGCTAATGGTCAAAATTGCCTTTAAAGCTTGGTGACACTAAAAAAATAATCAGTACGGTCCTTTTCTTGCTAGCTCTAGAAAACTGCATGAAATAAGAAGAAAATAAGTATAATTTTGCAGTGAAAGAAATCGGCCTGAAACCAACCAGCCTAGCGAATGCACCTTTTCTGGCTTAATTCAACAGCAAATGAGAAACACCGTGGAGAAACATCCACTAAGTCGATCTGAATCCTTCCACCCTCGGCAGCCCTCAGGAAAAACCCGGGGTGCTGGGAGGAGAAAAAGAGTGCAGTGATCCCTTGGGAGAGACCTTGGCCCTGAGTCACAACTGCCTTCCCTGGCCCCTTCCTCTTCCACCCCTGGTGGGGTGGCCAGCTGTGTCCCCGAGGTGCCTTGCAGCAGCAGAAATGTTTGTTCCTAGAAATCCTGATGTCTAAGTGTGCTCTCACCTTCCAAGTAATTACAGAGAGGCTGCCGAACTTGCTCAACTGAACACAAACGAGTAACTAACTGCCTATGCTTTGCTTTTACAATGTGTCTAAGTTATGCAGGTATTTTGCTCTGCTTTCAGGAAACAAGGAAATGAAATAATTGTGTTGTTGCTATGGAGCAAACATGCAGGCTCGTAATTTTTTTAAAACTGCACTTTGAATCAACCTGTAAAGAAATCCTAAGTGCAGCTCCAGATGGCAGGGTATTATTTTTAATGGTTTCTTTTTAGTTGTTGCCTTTTTATGCCTAAAGGTTTGCATTTCTTCACTTTAGAAAGAAATCTTTGATTGATTGATTATTCTTTAAATAAAAGCTGATATTTTTACATAATCAAATGAGTTCAGGAGCCAAAGTTTTAAGGAGACATAGAAACTTCTGTTAAAAATCATGACAACTGGTAAGACAATGCAGGGAGAGTCCAGATCTCCTCAGGCTATTTCCAAGATACTGCTTTGCAATTATAATTTACTGATTACAATGCAGTAGTATGCAGTATGATATATACTGTAAAGTATATGCTGTATTTTACTAGTCAATGACACCATTATCTAGAACTGTTAAAATGACTTTACATTTTGGTCAAGTACCAGTTGCCAGTTTTTTGTTACAGAGATGTATTTCCTTTTCATTACAGCAATTACTGCTGGCTGCAGTGAAAGAATTACCTCCTGAGATGCTTCTAATACACATCTATTCTAATCTATCTGTACCAGCTCTAAAAATGTTGCATGTGTTAAAAATGTGACATGAAATATTCTCTCTTCAAACCAGAATGACCTGTGTTTTTGATACCAATGTAACACATTTGCAGGGGAGGTGTGAACTCAAGCTGCAGGAGGTTTGATCTTTTCAATAGAGCAGACCTTGGTGTGGGCAAGGGCTGACCAGTTACACAGCTGGCACTCCACAGCCACTGCTTGTCTGATGGGGGACCAAGTGCCAAACATGTGGTCTTTGAAATAGCCAACGTGGAACAATTATTTCATATAAAACATGCCTGGGAAATTGTTTTTGAATGGCGGGCAATGGTTTTTATGTGGCCCCACACTCTGTGTTGCAGCCCAGTATGCAAAAGCTGCCTCTTTCCTGCAATTTCTGAAACAAGTTTCTGTGCAGTGCCTGGTCTTCCTCTTGCTGTGCTTTTTAAAAATGAAGTTAAACACAGGGCCCTATTCAGTCAAAACCAGCCCCTGCAGCTGGTACTGCCCGAGCTCTGTGAGTCTCTTGTGCTCTGAAGATATGAATACAGTTCTTAAAGAAAAAATAACCTTTCCAGCAGCTGCGGTGCAGGCTATTTGACATAATGATAAGTCGCCCCAGCAGAGCTGTTGTTTGGCTCTGTGTCATAGCAGACAAAGTCATGCCTGTCTACAGTATCTATTTCTCCTGGGTTTAAGAGGGCAGCAGAGAGGGCGCTGACTGAAAGTATTTGTTTCTTGGCCAAGCTTGAGTAAGAGAAATATTAACAGATCTATTCCATGCGCTGGTATTTCAACTACCCCTTCTGGACCTAAAGTTTGGAGAAGCATGTGGATGGAAGACACAATTTATAAGGCTTCATAGCAGGAACCTCTCAAGAAGACAAAAAAAGGATGTCATCCTGCCTATGTTTCCTCTGATTTCTGGGAGCAGCTTAAAGGAAAAAAGAAAGGGATTTACGATTTGCCTCTACCTGAGAGCAAGTAGGCTTTGTGCAATTTTAATTTCCCTCTTTCTCAAGGGTTATTCTGCACATTTGTGAGAGAAAGGTGGAGGTGGGAGTTAATGGTGGAATCAAATAAGAAGATATACAAAACACAGAAATAGGGAAAGATTAAGGTATGAGGGTAACTCTGAGAGTCTTAGTATGAAACACCTCTCCTATGAGGACAGGCTGAGAGAGCTGGGGCTGTGGCTGTTCAGCCTGTGAAAGAGAAGGCTTGGGCTTGCCCACCTTATAGCAGCCTTCCAGTATCCCAAGGGAGCCTACAGGAGAGCAGGAGAGGGGACTCTTTGTCAGGAAGTGTAGTGGCAGGACAAGGGGTTTTAAACTGGAAAAAGGGAGATTTAGATTGGATATTAGGAAAAAATTCTTCACTGTGAGGGTGGTGAGGCACTGGAACAGGTTGCCCAGGGAAGGTGTGGATGCCCCATCCCTGGAGGTGTTCAAGGCCAGGCTGGATGGGGCTTTGAGCAACCTGCTCTAGTGGGAGGTGCCCTGCCCATGGCAGGGGGTTGGAACTCAATGATCTTTAAGGTCCCTTCCAACTCTAACCATCCTATGATTCTATGAAGGGGATTCCCTTTTGTTTTTGTGTTTGATGGCTTTTTCCGAGAGCTATGACACAGGTACAGGACCTAGCCTACAGGAGCTTGCATGAGTTTCAGAGAGCACTGGGAGCTCCACTGGGAGCAGCCCACATTGGAGTACGCCTAAGAAAAATGCACAATGGGTTGGTTTTAGAGTAGGTACCTTTACTCTCATAAGGCAAAATAGCAAGGAATGTAGCCCAATTTCATACCTGCGAGGACTAACTAAAGAAGAGCAAAACTAATTTTGAAATCATACTAGTGGCAGAGGCCAAAATATACCTCTACTTCAGAGAACCAAAAGTTAACCCTATTGTACATGAACCACCTGTGGCAGGCTGTGGTTGAAGGAAACAGGTTATTCTTTCTAGATGTCCTTACTCATTTACAAATATAGCATGCTTCTGTTCAGAGCTTTTAAATTTCTTTGTTGACACATTTTTCAAAACGGGTGAACTTAGACCAAAAGGTTAGGATGCAAATATTTAGTCATTGTAGGAAAATGTTACTGGACTTTCGTGCAAGTTCTATTTCTGCTTATCTGGTCTGCAGGTTTTGAACATTGATACTAGAACTTGCAATGGCAAGTGAGTAAGCAAAAAATGTATTTATATAATTTCATCTGGGAATTTTCTGCAGTAAAGTTTAGGCATAACTTAGTAAATTGCACTGTATTTTTGACCACTTACTACCGGTTGCATAATGCAGAGTTAACTGCCACATTAAAATTATGTGGTTTTCTTCTTTAATGATGGCCTGAGGAATTTTTAGCAATTTGATGGGTTTTTTTTGTGTAGGAGATAGGAACACACATCTCAGCAAGAACTGTGTTTGGCTCCTGCCTTCCTTAATTTCCAGAGAAGTAAGGCCTCAACCCTTCAGCTAATTATTCCACAACTATAGCTGCTCAAATGTTTTAACTAGTGTTTACATTATTTTATTCCCAATGGCTTTTGCCAAGACTATTTAAGCTGCTCATTTCTGTGACCCTGATATAGTAAAAACAGTTAAGCGTGAGCTCAACATGAAGCATGCACATAGCCCCAGAGAGATAAATGATAACTTTGTTTTGGGCAACAGTGCTGAGCCTTTATTACGTATGCCTTGCTCTCCAACGAAGACGTCTGATCCTTCATCTGTGCCCACTGGCAAAATGCTGGGGTGTTCCTAGCATCCATTTTCCTCATTTCACAGCTGAAATGATTGCTTTTGGAGTATTCAGGGCTCCACAATAGCCAGCTCAGCTCAAGCAACTGCCTGATGAAAGAGTTGTGGTATCTCACCTGTACTGCCCAGTGCAGAGCTGTTTTGAAGTCCTTGTCCACCAGGGTCAGGTCTGCTCCCTTGTGCAGCAGAGTCTGGGTGTGCTGCGGCCTGTTGTGGAAAGCAGCCCAGTGGAGTGAAGTCATTCCCTGAAAGCCACAAACCCAGAAAGTAAATAATAGTCACTCAGAGGAGCACCCTTCAAGTCTCAGTAGATAAGCTAGATGGTTCTGAAACCGTGTGGGATGGACAGACTCTTCCCTCTCTCTCTTGATTTGGAATAGTTGGGAACAGCTTCTGTATTAGTGGACCAATAAAGGGGAGCTAAGCAATTAGCTTTCTGGAGTTATTGCAGAAAATAGATATAAATTTGAATCTTTCTTTCATACATGACTATAGCCTATTATACGAAATATGAAGAAATTCTTTACTGTGGGGGTGGTGAGGCACTGGAACAGATTGCCCAGGGAAATTGTTGATTTCCCCATCCCTGGAGGTGTTCAAGGCCAGGCTGGATGGGGCTTTGAGCAACCTGCTCTAGTGGGAGGTGTCCTTGCCCGTGGCAGGGGGGTTGGAACTCAATGATCTTTAAGGTCCATTCCAACTCTAACCATCCTATGATTCTATGAAAAATAATGCATGGTCAGGACCATGACAGGTCACTGCTCAGTTTGCATCTTGTGAGAAAAGCCTATTTTAGCCTGGTGATTTGACACGACACGGTGTGATGTTTATTTTAGGTCATATCTTTGGTCCAAAATAAATCTTATAAGCTAGTATTCTGGTTGACACAATATAAACTTTTCATATTTACTGTTTAGGGAGAAAACAAAGCAAATGACCTGCATTTTTATTCAGTCTTAGCTGTGTTCAGTCAGTCTTGTTAGATCAGAGATTTCATGGCCTCCATTTTCACTTTCATCAGCATTGTTCTAAGCACCAATGTTGTACTCTACATTCATAATATGAAAGATTTTCTGGATAAGGTTATTTATTCAATGTGTTTCTTAAAAATTGTGACTGTTGTTCAGGTCTAGTAACATTTTCCTTGGGGCAGGTGTTGTTTACTCTCTCTCATCAGGGAGACATTTCAAGGGTCTTGCTTAGCTTCCAAAAGGATAAAAAGCAAAACATGTAGAGGGGAAAAGAAAATAAAACTTGTTATAGAACCCCATAAAGCCAATTGGCAACAACTCAGGTCAAGTACAAACTATAAAGCTTGCTCTATGCAGACGGCTTATCTGTACACTTACTAATACACTCATTAGCAGACAGCTAATCAATATACTAATAGTGAAAGCTGTCCACAGTGATTTTCTGACTGAAAGCTTCAATGTCCTAACATTAATTTCTCTTACTCATCAGGTATCTTATAAAGATTTTCAGGTCCGTGGATGGCGTAAATAATGGTGACGACAAAATAGAGCAGTTGAACAAGAGCAGTTTTGATTTTAGTTAAGGTTTACAAAGTGTAATCATGGTAGTTTTGGTTTTGTAAAATCAAAAATGAGGGTAAAATCCTGCCCTAACTGAAATTAATGGCAGCTCTGCCATTGATGTCGGTGGACAAACATTTTGACACACGGACTTAGCACTGTTGAGGGAGACTCATTATCTGTGAGTGCTGTGAAGTGAGGCTTCAGTGAAGTGATTTCCAATCTGAGAACTGAGTCCTCTCCCCTAGTTCTGGAAAACAGGAAAAATCATTGAAAGAGGAGAAGCTACAGTGCACCAGGCCAGCTTTCTGTCATCCACTCTCAGTCAGCTGATAAGGACAAAAAAATCCTTAGAAAAATCAACTGTTTCTCTGTTTCTACTGTGGTAACCAGCAGAGTTGCCTGTAACATAAGAGTGTGAGAACCATGGGCAGAGATCAAAGCTTTCTCTAGTGCATGGACACAGCTCAGAGAGGTCAGTAGAAGATGCTTAGGGAGAAAAGTAAGGAACAACATTTGATATACAGTCACATAACATTTGGCAATCAGACTAAAGAATTCCTATGACATCTAGATCTCCACAGGGTAATGATGCATCTTCTAAAATAGTAAATAATTTAATTTTTATAAAATGATAATTTATGTAGGTGTCCTTGTACTTTTAAATGTCAAAACCAGTTAATAATAATTATCTTTTTATCTCCTCCATGCAATTTATGGTGCCATGGCCTTGTACTATAAGATCCCTCTGACAGAGTTGCTGAGCTGAAAGTCCTGTTGTAGTTTGTTCTATTTCATGGGCAGTTCTTTGCCCACCCATGAAAGGAAGCCAGTTTGTAGTCCTTTTCTGTTCCTTTTATTATATGTCCTTTTTTAGATTTCTCTTGCAGCCAACATTCAAGATGTGGGTGTACCAAGGATTCGGAAAGAGCAGCTTCCTGTTTTGTTCTCTATTTCTCTTCTAATAATTCATACATTCCACGTGTCCTTTCGGAGCACCCAACTGAGCAAAGAGCACTGAGCTTACGGCAGCAGCAGCTCACACATGTGGGCCTGCTGCAGCCAGCAGTGGTTGCCCAGCCTGCACCCATCTGATTTGTGCATGGCAATACCACCCTTCAGCAGCATCTGTGTATAGATTACTGTTTGTGAGAGGAAGCACAAGAGTGGTATCAGAACTGTCAGAGATGACGATCCAGCAGAAAATAAACAATTGCACATCTATGAAAAATAAGGAGCAGTAGGGGACACAAAAGGAGAAAAAACCCCAAGAAACGGCTGTGGGAAATTGGGTGTGACACTTGCTTTGCCCAGATTCAAGGCTTTTTCAGGGAATGTTTCTTCACATTGTCATCTCACAGGCTTCATAACTAAACCCACAGAAAGACATGGTTGTGGAAACTATGAAACCTCCAGATGTATTTCTTACTGTTTCAGCATTCATGCGTTCATAGAGGTATTTTTCTCAAATGTTAGATGGGAAACTTCTGCTGAGAGAACAGCTCTATTAGCTGCAGTCATTTGTGAGAATCCACACTTTTCAGAAAACATGTATATTCAGGGCTCAGTACTAACACTTCAACAAAAATCTTCTGAATGCCAAAAAACAGTGAGCTGGACTAAAAGTTCCAAACTGCATGTCCTGATGCATCATAGCAAAACATTATGGCTTGAAATCATGATTGATGGTTCCATCCAAGTCATTAGCAACACAATTCTACACCAAGACAATGAATAGTCTACTTATTGTGAGCAGGGTCTGCAAACCATCCAGTGGATAAGGAAGACTCATGGAAAGAAGGAGAATTAGCTACCCTGTGGTGGTTCTGGCACCATGGAGAAGGACATATTCTTGAGCATACTATTAGAGTCAAGAGAAACAAATGGAAAGGCACCCAGAGTCTCTCTTGTGTCTTGGCTCCCCTCTATGGAGAAGAACACATTTGGGAATTTAACACTCTCCTGTGTACACT
>VZRU01014819.1:142960-160619 GCA_013398155.1 Pedionomus torquatus
TCTCTCCAGCTGTTGTGATCTTAAACCCAACTTCTCACCTTAATTGGGGCTATATCTCTGTCACACAAGTCTTGCACAATGCTTTTCCTCCTCTCTGCCTCCTTTATGATAACCATTAAGCAAAGGAGCAAGTCACAAATGTAGCTGTCACAGCAAACCTTCCTGACTTGGAAAGGGCTGCATAGCTTGTGTTGGTGACTACCTGTTGAGATTTAACCAGCAAACGCCATTGGAGCCTGGGACATACCTCACATCAGGCTCTGCCGTGGCAGCGTGTAGTGGCAGCCTCCCGTTTTTGTCAGGTATGTTCTGCTTAGCACCGTTTCTGAGCAGGCTGACACAGCCTTCCAGCCAGCCCTGGAAAAGAAATTAGAGCATGTTGAACAGGAAAGTGAGATGCATCAGGCCAGACCTTTCCTTGGTGGTTCTGGCATCTGTGTGTGAGCATAGCTGTTTCTGCCAGCAGTGGATCTGGTCTTTTGTTTGCCAAAAATGTAGGGAAATGGCTGTCAGCATAGAGAGATACTCCCCTTCCAAGTTCAAGTCTCAGACTAGCTTCATTCCTTTCTGGAATAAGGTATTTTCTTTACACTGCATTTTCGTTTTTCTGCAGCTGTGTCAAGTATTGACTGAATAAACAGTCATTAAAAATCGGCTAATTCCTGTATCACTAGCAAATGCTACACATACTCCTCCACATGGTTTTAATTATGCTAGGTTAAACCAAGAACATGAGTGCTTAACCTCATTTCTTTTAAGAGATTTTAGCCAGGGTGGCAAATCAATAATAAGCCTTAGAGTGTGGTTTTACAAACACTACCGCAGAAGTTTGAATTAGTGACAGTGTTAGACTGAAACCAGCACCAAAACAGATGTGATGAATTTAGTTCTTGAACTGAAACCTTCTATTGATCACCTCAATAAAAAAGCAACTAAGCAGTTGGGTTGTGACTGTATAAATCTTTCAGCATATACTTATGTCCCAGGGAAATAAAGCTTGTGTTTAACTGTTGCTCAGATCTCCACAGCCAATCAATAAAGACCATTCCCCCCTGTATGAGCTCTGTCAGATTGGCGTTACCAGCATTTATTGGAAAAAGTTGTGGAACAATGGCATCATAACATCTCTCTGGCAGCTCCTGGTGGAGTTATGAGACCACCAAATTCTGCATGTGATTGTGACTGTGGAGCCCTGCTGAATTCAGTTCTCTGGACAGACATCACAGCCAAATGCACTCTAGACCTCTGATTATATCCACTACAGAAACAGAAATGGAAATTTCGAAGCCTGGGTGGTTTAAATCTTTTCCAGCCACTTCTTTTTTTCCAAAGAATATTTTTTCCCCTCTGGGAAAAGAGGAAGAAAAAAAGGAGTGTGACACCAATTATGGGATTTTTAAAAAATATCTGGCAGAGGAAATGTTTATTCTCAAGTAAACGGGGTCTGCTCCTTGCACTGAATGAGACTGCCAGTTTTGCAATTTTGTACACTTATTTTCTAGCTGAATATTGCATAGTTGAGTGGAAGAATTGTTTTGGTCCTGAATTTGCAGGAAGAAATTAGATGCAGGGGATGTGACTTAATTAGGCTGCCACTGTATCTGTTTAAGTGAACTGGCGGACATCCAGCCATACTATGCAGCATGGTTGAACATTCCTTCCTCCTTTCTGTCCAACTAAGAATGGAAGCCCATAGTCAACCCATCTACCCAACTAGCTGAGACCTCATCCTCTCTCTGAATCCTGAATTTGTGCCAATGAGGAGTAAAAGATGTAGAAGAGGACCATCCTTGTGTACTTCAGACAGTGCACCACATCTCCTTTCCCAAACTTCTTCTGGGGATGAAGATGGGATGTCTGTCCCTTCTATCATTTGCACATGGATAGATCGAGGGATTGGATCATCTGAGTATCTGCACTGACTCCTGCAGCACCTTGAACTTAAGTTGTTAACCTGGACATCTGAGGTCCACCACTATAGTAAAAAACCCAGTGCTCTGGCTCACATGATGTGCTGGAAAACATGGCTGCTGGCCACCAGAACCTGAGATAGGAAGGCCCTCTCTGTAGCATAAAAATTGGATACTGACAGTGGAAGGGGAGAAGTTAATCTGCATATTAAGAACAAGAGGGGACTTTCCAGTGCACAGAAACAAATGGCTTTCCCCATTGAGGACCCTGGATGTGGTGAGAACCCCATACCATGCACTGACTTTACAACCCAAAAGATAAAGGACACTCTAACAAGAGGCCTAATCCTTTTCTAATTATCATTGTTTCCAGCTTTGCATTACAACAAAGTTTACAAATTCACTGCTGTCTAGAACCGTATGTTTTGTACTTTCTTTTTTTTCTACAGTATAAACCAATTTTCTTTGGTCTTCACATTTACTCCTTTCACTCCACCTATCTTTACGTCCTTCTCCCCCAAGTCTTGGTACCAGATAAGTTGCCAGAGATAAACTGGTACGTCCACAAGCATCTTGAGTATTAATATTGGCTCCCATCTTCAACAGAAGCTTCACTGTATCAACCTGGCGTCCTGACACAGCGTGCATCAAAGGTGTGCAACCTGGGGAAGAAAGCCAAATGTTCTTTTACAATTTTTATTTTGTCAAAGGCATAAGATAGATATTTTCTTATTTGCTAATGTTAGCACTGGCATATTAACAAATCCTTGCTCTGTCAACTGGCCAACAGTTGCACTCAGCTTTCTGCAGGCAGCAAGGAACTGTTATGCCAGTTGCTGACCACTGATGAGCACATGGCTCATCATGCCGCAAAGAGCATGGCTTCATTAGCAAAAACCTTGCCTCATTAACTCTACTTCTGGACGTAAAGGTGTTTTTCTGTTGACCAGCTCAGGTAGAAACTGTTGGCTTTGTACACCATCTTGAAGGCTGATAGTCTTCAGAACTAGTAGCCAGATGGTGCTTGCTAATTTTCTCAAACCCTGGCTTCATTCTGTCTTTTATGTTCATCAAATGATTTACGAAATAAAGCCCTGTCCCATGCACAGGTGCATGAGTGTGATTTGATGCTTTATGTAGACAACTTATTTTAAAGACCGGATTTGCTCTGGGATATTTTCTTTTGTGTTGTCACAAGAACTTATTTTGTATTCTGCAAACAATTTCTCTGCTGGAAAAACCCTGAAATCTACATTCAAACCTTATACTCAAATTTAATCATGAAATATTATAGCATTTAATTGCTTCCTCTTCTTTCCATTCTGTTAACCGCTGAATAACAGCAAGAGATTTTCCTGCAGAATATGACAAAGCAATTTAAAATGACTAAGCTGGGAATAAAAATGAATATTAGAAGCTGTTACACTACTTGAAACTTCAGACATAACTGAAGTATAATTATTCTTACTGGATTCAATGACATTGCTGAGCAAATGCACTCTTCTCATCTTGAGGTTATGCAGACTCTGCCATATGTGCCATATGTTTTGTCTTGCAAGGCTGGTATTCAGTTACATTTGTATGTATAACCTAGTAAACAATCTTATTCTGGAACTGAAATACTTCCGTTTGCTGATCAATCTGTCTCCACCCACTGCCCATTAAAGATCAGAACTAGGAGCCTTTTAGCTTGATTAAGCATTTTCCCTCTGACCGATAGATGTTTTAAAGATAACAGTCAGGATGTCTGGTTTAAAGTATGGGAAAAATTTGTAACTTGGTAAAAGCTGGTAACGATTAGAACAGACAGTGTTCATATGGACCCTTTAAAATAAACTGCAATACAAAAATAGTTTTGAATAAGCAGTCTCCCTTGGGAGAAGCTTCCAGAGATCACTTGGTCTAGATGGGCAGCAGACACATAAAAACCCCAGCCAATGGACTGGATTATGATTACTTTGTAATAACATTAAATAGTAATGCACAAAAAATAATAGCACAAAATGGGAAGGAACAGAGGCTCACAAATGAAACAGATTTTTTAGATCATTGCACATTGTACAACCAATGCTTTGGCAAACAATTACATGACAAAATCATTCAAACAGTGTCTCTACATATACTTTTTAAGTGCAGAAGCCTGGAACTCTCTCCTCTAGACACGTGCAGAATGTATAGCATTTGGCTATGATAAAAAATATTCTTTTACCTTCCCTGATGTGACAACAATCTCCCAGCATCTCCCTAAATAAGATAAACTAGATTCAAGATAGAGTACTGTCTGATTATATCAAAACAACTTATTTGTATTCATATATTCTTTACAAAAAATTGCAGGGGGAAAGAAATATCTAAACATGAGCATTTCCAGTGGATGTTCCAAAGAATAACTCAAATTTCCCATATTCTGCTACTAAATATAATTTGCTGAACACAAAAATCAGGATAAAAAATGGAGAATTTAATTGCAAGCTGAAGCAACTAATTGCCTGAGAACAAGCTCAGCCTTCATTTACCCTCACTGTCGCAGCACTCCAGGATGGAAGGATCTTCTCGAATCACTGCAGTTAGTGTGTTCACATCACCATTAGCTGCTGCTTGGAAAACGACAGTCAAGTCAATCTCTTCCGCTGCATCACCTGCAGGGGAGGAGTTTGTCCATAAGTAAGCAGAGAGCAAGTACAAATGATTAAGAATGAAAATAGCAACACTTATTTCACTGAGTTTTTATGACTATATAACTTGAGTTGGAATAAATCAACAGCACTGTGGTTTCTGTTAATCATCTGAAACCTGCTTTTCATTGTAACTTCTTCCAAAATCTATCAGACATAGACACCGAGAGGACATAAGAAAACTTCTGGAAAGTTTTCATCTCCTGTAAGAAATCATACCAACATTAATGTAACTTGAGAAATAATGAAGTAATAACTGAACTAGCTCTTAACACTGCTGGCTACACTTTCATAAGATGGGATGAAATCAGGATACAGGTGTTTGCAGTCAGTGTTATCCTTGCACCAGCCAGAAGGCTGAGGCTTTTCACTTCCTTTCCCTGTGTGTTTAGGGTAATTCTCTTCTCAGAGGAGTGAACTTCTGGCAAAAATTATTTGTGTTAATAATTCCTGCAAAAAGGAAAGGCAGACTATTTCTTGGAACCCAGGAGATGTTTATTTTCTTTGGCAATTACAGCATGAAGTATTATTTAAAGCACATGAATTGCAGGACCTGTTCCAGAACACTCCTCAGATTTTTGTTTCTGCAGAAATTGATCCAATGATTGTCTCTCTGCTTCTTTGCTTGTAGCTTCCTTCCAGACTCATCATCCCATGCCATGCTCCACATGTCCACACTTCCTTTAGCTTCAAGTGGACTATTAACCTGTCAACTCCAGGACTCAAAAGAGTTGATTTTTTTTGGTGCAGGGTCAAATTTGATAGAATGTTAAAATCCTATAGATATGTATTGTTGGTCAGCCTCTGGCTCATGTTTAATTTTGAAAAGTTTCTGATCTCTCTTAACTCAGGAAGTTCAGCTGTAGTGAGCTCTGCTGTCCACCGTGGTTGAAGGTCAGAGCTACAGAGCATAGCACTGTCCAGCCACTGCACTACCTTCCTGCAGGAGAAAGTAAAACTCATGCATAAATCACACTAGAAAGTCAATCAAAACAGAGACAGACTACGTGACTAGTGAGTTATCCTTACTGTTGTCTCTTCTGGAGATAGGACAATTATGTAAGCTGTGCAGAAAAAGAGGAGATGGTTTCAAGACAATTTGAAAAGTTAGTAAAAAGTCTTTTAGATAATCAAATAATATGTTATTATTAACACATTGTTATAACCTACATTTTAAAAGTTGTCATATGTATTTTTGAGTCATAAAAGATCTTTAAGGATAATTTTAAAGTATTAGCCACATTATTCACATTGTGATCAGATATTGTCACAGCTGAACCTGCATGAGCTCCATGCTTGGGTTTACAGACTGGTGTAAATCCCCACATGTGACAGAGCCTCTTTCTCTGGGATGCAATCATCACTCTCAACTTCAAAACTTGGCTGCCATGGAAACGTAATCAGCTCTTGCCCTGGGAAGGGTTAGGCTGTCAAAGCTAGAACTCTGGTTGTGGGCTTGGGAAAACTAGGCCAGTGCACAGCTTCTCTCTCCACCACTACTCAACTTTTTTCTTCTAGCAGGTCTTTGAAATTATACATGATAAAATCTGTAAATTAAAAATGCAGATTTTTATTCTGTTGGCGAGTCTAATGTTTGGCTCAGAAGCTTTGACCTGCATGCTTGGGAGATCAGGAGAGACAAAGAGTCATTGCCTCTGGAGAGTCATCATCAGTGGCTAGTAAATGAGAAAAGAAGCAGCTTTACCACACAGCCCATTAATCAGATTTCCTTATCATGCCAGATCTGCAGGCTGCTCTCACAGTCGGTAACTCAGCAAGGACATGTTAATAACAAGCTCAGGTCTGGGCCAGTCCCTTACTCAAACAGGGATGTAGCATGGGCTGGTCAGAAGGCGAGGAGACAAAGCAGAGCTTTATTGCCTGTGTGGTTCCTCTTGGTTAGCCTCTGGAGATACACAGGATGTGCTGGCCACAAGCACTGATGCAGCTCCTCTCACAGCTGCATGTGGTGGTTATTGTATGGGGATGGTACAGTGAAGATGCTGCTGGCACTGGGAAAGAAACCATTAGACATACTGAGACAGACAGTGGATCAAAGAGGCCCTCATCTCCTTTTATGCATTATACATATAAATTTTGCTGCTCAGCCTACATATAAATTTTCCTGCTCAGCCTTGTAGTTACTGTTAAATTTACGATTCAGGAGGACAGCCATCCTGCCACAAAAAGAAGCCCGCCATGTCCTAGGCAAAGCAGTTGCTTACTGAAGTGCAGGATGGCAGGAAGATGAGAACATGGATGCACATCCCTTGTACGGGGTTCCCTAGCTCCCTCTGCCTTTTTTCATCTAACTAAAACCAAAACACCTTCTCCCCTGTGCTTCTGCTTGTGTTGGACTGAATATGGTTTTTTTCTGGGGTAATTATCCTCCAGTACGAGGAGAGGAAATAAAACTCTGAATGAATGGATGAACAAACAAAGAAGTTTTCCTGATGCCTGCTCTTGCAGAACACATGCCCCAGTCGTGTTAAGGGATGGTGGCATGAAGGCACAATCCAATATTCACGCTTCCCCACCCATGAGTCTTAGCTGTCAGAACAAGTAGAGGCAGGTAGACCAGGATGTCATCCTGCTGGTGAGGCAGAATGGGCCAGGAGAAAATGATGAGCACCCATACTGTGCATCTGACATAAAGCAGACCGATTCAAATTCTGTAGTGTGTCACAATTTCAAGTGGGGTGTCTTTAACGTGATGTGTGTGGTTTTGGGTGGAGAATGAGAAGGAAGATGGATACGTAGTCTTCTGAGGCTTCACATGACAGGGAGCAGAGAATGCCAGGAGAGCTTGGATGTCACTTATGTTTGATGCACTTGGCTCTGGGTGACACAGCATTTCCCACTTCATCTTCCTCCAGCTTACCCTGTCAAGCAATGAGGGGCATGGGTGCAAAGCTTGGAGGCCAAACATTTTTGCAGATGTCTTCCTGGGCAGAAGAGGAATGGTTCAGAGAATAGATGTTTTGCAGAAGGCGACAGTGAGGTACTGAACGTCTGTGTCCCTGTCTATGAGCTTACCCTGTGGGGGGGCTTGGCGTGGGCTGGGGCACCACCACCACACTGGCTAAAGGGATTGTGAACAGCCAAGTGCCTGACCCTTCATCTTCAAAGATGTTAGCACTACTTTATTTATTATCTAACAGTTCTGTAAACGCCAGTGAGTACTGGTGCCACCTCAGATACATTTCACATTTTATTTTGGAAAGTTGCTGTGCTACTGGTTAAAGGAAGCTGTCAGATTCAGGATGGCAGAAGGTCCAACTAGGAGCTTGCATATGGAGCAAGGGGAGGGAGGAACTGCAGGCTGGCACAATAGTGGCCTAGAAAGGCCTGGAATATTCTTATTGAGCAATGACCAAATGATTTACAAATTTGTGACATCTTTTGTAGTTAAAATCCTCAGAAAGAATCAAAAGTAAAAGCCAATCTGCCTTAAATACGGTGCAGTGTTTTAAAAGGGCACAATTTCGTTAAGACAAAGCAATTATCTGTTCTGGTTTGAGGTTTAGGTTGAAAAAGAGGGTACATAAAGAAACGGGCAGAATGATCACAGGATTCAGAGCAATGAAATTGCACAGCTTGTGACATTAACTCTTTGACTCTCCGAGGAAGAATGCATGTTTTAGATGATTCGCAGTGTCGAGCTGTGTGTTACGAAGGGCATGTTAGAAGTATGCAAGTGCATGCTTTATCCTCCTTTGGATTTCTAGGGTCTAAATAAATTTGCTGCAGCTTAGTTCAAGTGATCTTGACAATGATTGATTTAGACCGTGCTAAACACTAAGTTTTGAAAGCTGGAAGCTGGATAATAGGATAATTTATGTTCACTGAGAAGAAGAAATATTTATGTATATAATTTACTCCCCGCTTTCCTATAAACCCTCTTGTCTCCACCAGCAGCCAAACACCTAATGGGATTTTCCACAGTTTGTCAGCAGGATACAATACTAGGCAGTTTATTTGATTTCAGCATGTCAGTGTCAGGGGTCAGTGGGAGGTGGATGAGTGCAGCTTTCGGAAATTGTAACTTGCTCTCTGATGTTAAGGATTTATTGATTGTTGTTATAGTAATAATTGCTGCTGCCTGTGAAGGTACCAGCCCAGGCCTCTGTCTAGCTTCTCTGTTTAAATGGTAAACTTGAAGGTACTACACGCATTTAGGTGCCACCAAGCAGTGTTAGGAGGAGAGGGGTTTCCGATGTTGTTGGTGTCCTTAAGTCTCACATGGTTACCATTGTAACTGTTGATCAGTACTATAAGATATTAATTAGCAGCCTGTAATGCTGTTTTTCTGATCTGTAGCTGGTATAGTTTTCTGATGTGTGGAGTGGAGAAAAGGTTTGTAGGGAGGGTTGAATCATTTTATTGGACTAACAGATATTGATCTGTTGTCTTTGATAAATAGTCTGTATTTTTCACTGTTATAAACTGCTCCAGTGAAAGATACTTTCCTTCTCCTTGCAAAAACACCCCTCTGCCTGCTTAGATCAGTCATGTACCAAGACATTAACATGGTTTTTAGGTAAAATTCATCATATAATGTAAATTTTGAGTAGAGCTTTCTTTGCTAGATGACTAATGGGTTCAGTGTTCCATTACTGTGTGTTATCTGCTCCAGCACCCCTCTGCCTCCAACGTGGCTAGCAGGAAAGGCAAACAGTAAGACACAAATCATCATGAGCCAGCATCCCTGCAGTGGTGGTGGAGGGGAGATGATGGATTTATCTGGAGGGGACCCTCTGGCTGGGGAGGTGCTGGGTGGATTGTGACATGGGGCTGAAGATGTCAGACAGGAATAAGAATGGATCAGTGTGGAGAGTGGCCTGGTAGGAAGATGGGCTGCAGACTAGGAGCAAGGGGAGATGTTGCTTCCCAACTCTCTCCTTTCTATCCAGATAAGGTGGTTTGAGTGAATGGTCTCCTGCATCACTGTCTACCTGCTTATCCACCTGGAGACCTGACTTCTCCTTCCCCAACTCTGGTCATATTCCAACCTCATTCCTAGCAGCACTTCTATCATCCCCCTAGCAGCCATCCCCATGGCGTTGAGTGTACAGTGTATTTCTCCTTTCCCTCCCTAGCCTGAGCACTGCTGGGTTGGCATGAAGCAGTACCTGCAGAAGGGAAGCTTGAGAATGGCTAACTGGAACTGCAGAAGCCCTAGTCAGCTCCACATCTCTGCCCTGCTGGGGAAGATGCTCCTTATGTCATTCTGACTTGACCTAAGAGCACCTGTCTCCATTTCTGCAGTACAGATCCTCCTTCTGTTGCATTTCCCTTCCTCTTTTATCTTTGCTGGTAGTGTATTTTGTCTGTTGTCACTCAGTTTTGCTGGGTCGTTTCCCACCCTTCCCTGTCTGGTCTGGGTGGGGTGCTGGCCAGGCTGATGGAGATCAGGGCTCTCAAGACTTGCTTCAGGCTTTGAGCACTACTGTGGCTGAGAAGCAGCCCTAAGTTCACTCCTTTACATGAACTGAATTAACTTTGGGTTCACCTAGGAAGTGTAGGCAAGCAAAAAAGCACATGTGGGACCTGCCCACCCAAAAAGCACCATGTCTGTGTTCCTCCCACCCTTCATTGTTTTTCTGCAGCCAGCACCTGCTTGTTGGGACCAGCACAGCCATGTCAGCTTGGACACTTTGCAGGTGTGCACTGTAAACTGTGGCCACTGCACACAAATTATTTGGCAAGCTGACTTCAAGAGAAATTTGTTGCAACAAGGATAATCAAACAATGACAGCTTTCTGCTTCGTGAGCATAAAAGGAATGCCACTACATTCCTCATAGCGGATTAAGCAGTAAGACATAAAAGCTTGTATTGGCAAATAAAGACATGAAATTCAACCATTTAACCTAAAAACAGACAACAAAGAGACATTTCCATTTCCATAGCAACCTCACCATGTAGAAAATCTTCATGTTGGGGTTTTTAATGATATCTTAAATTCACAATTATGGCAATACTTACCTATACAGCTAAGATTTGCTGAAGCAAAGTCAATCACTTGTCAGCTTCTAGTCTTTTTAATGTGTACAAACTAGTAGACTTACGAAAATCAGCTGTTCTTAAATTTTTACTCCATTTTAAACTGCTTTGTTTGCTATTATTGCAATTGTTTTTGTATATATAAATATCCACAAGAGGACCGATATATAATATAAGCAAACAAATATACAAAAATCTCTCAATCTAAGCATAAGAGCAATAAGATGCTGTTGCTATTCTGTTGAAAAAGAAAAAAAAAATTAAAAATCACTGTAGCAATAGGCTGAAATATCTATGTCTAAAACTGACGGGAGAAATTCCTTCATGTGTAACCAAAACAAATCCCTGTGAGACTTGATCTTTTCCAAAAATTATTGTTATTCATTCTGCCAAGTAATCTCAGTACATTTGTATGGGAGGCATGGAAGGACTGGAGGATTTTGGAATTAGTAGCAGGTGACTTACCTTTATGCTGATCAAACACTGATGAGGAACTGAAATCCATTGTGATCTATCTCATTATTTACAACCAGACAACACAAATGCCATCTCCAGGGTTTTCAGGGAAGAATCCCATATATTACAATAAACAATACAATGATCGCTGTCGCCAGTCTTCTTGTCAGAGAATTAAAGTCGCTTTACGACTGCAGGTTGTTGTCAAGGCAAGGACAGTATCACTAGCCCGATGGGAACGATGTATTCTGTTTGCTATGGACCCTCTTAAAATGACATCCCCAGAAGCTTAACTGAGCTCCTGAAAAACCTGTGAGCTTCGGCAAGTGAAGCTGCCTCAGAGCAGCTCTGAGAGATGCTGCAGCTCACCCAGCCTCAGCAGCCTGAGCTCTGCCCCTCGACAAACAAGCCTCGGAGGGTGAGTGGGACTTGGCTGGCAGACAGAGCATGTGCAAAGCTGCCAGCGCAGGTCGGGTGTGGGCATCCTCCTGCACTGGCATTCTCCTCATCTGGGCATCCTCACTGTGCCGACCCGGTGCCATGGGCTTTGCTCAGCAGCATCCCCGTGGGACAGCTGCCCTTACCACAGTGCTGTCAGCATGTGTATGTGTCTGAGGATGGTTTGTGAATGATGCTTTCAGAGATTGACTGTTTCCTGATATAAGTCCTGCCTGGAGAACATAAGTTAGCAAGCCCTTTCTACCTTAGTTTAGTACTACCCAATTACAGTTAGTTACAGTACCATGTTTAATCAAGGAATGGTAACTGAGAGCACATTATCATGGCTGATGTGGATAGGGATAGCTTCAAGAGCACAGTGCAACAGGTATAATATCTTACAACAGATGCTCCAAACCCAGTATCTGCCAAACCAATGGTAGACCCACATCTCCATGCTGTTTTCTTGACTGGGCCTCTGCCTCCCTGAGCTGGGAACTCAGACGCTGTACCATAAAGGGGATGGGTTGCTGGTGAGCTTTGCTTTTTCCTGGGTGGTTTCCATGGAAGAAATAACAATAAATGGTCTGACTTGGAATTTATCTGGAGCACCATCAGTGCCTAGGGACTGGTAGATGTGAGGGATATAACAAATTTAATTAGGACTGGTGCACTGAAAGACACATCACTACTGCTGAATAAGAAAACATATATATGCAAGTTAGGAAAGGTAAGACAGATGGTAAGACAGGACCTAAACTAATGTTACGTGTAAGTTTGGTCAGCCTAGGAAGCCCTTAGACTATATTCACTGCACTTATTCTGTTCTGGTGTCTTGACTAATTCCCATGACTACAATGGATGTTGAAGACATAACATACATGTAGGACATTGTAGGAGTTGTGTCTGGAGCAGATTCACATCCCAAGCATCTGTTTCTGAACCTGAATACAAACTATCTTTCAAAAAGACAGCATGGTACAGGAAGCAGTACAGCTTCAACAGCTTAAAAGAAAGAACTCAAGCTGAAATTCTCCGCAATGTGGTAGTGCGATATGCTCAAGGATCCTTAACTGTTGAGAGGCATGTGGTGGGACCATGGAGCCCAAAATTGCCTCTGCGGCTGACCGGTTTGTGCTTTGGGTTGTCTCAGGCCTTTTTTTACGTTGAGGAGGGATCCACCGTGTGGCGAGTGCTGTCTGTGCAAGTTGGGAGCCGAGCATTAGTTACGCAGTCAGCTCCTTACTGGCATCAGCTTGCCAGGAGGGTGGCTCCAGCGGTGGCACTGGCGGGTGGCAGTCCAGTTTGTCCAGCCTAAAACCCTGGCTCTGCTCAAAGAGCTGCCAGAGCTGCTGACTTGGTGGAGCTGGAGATGCGTCTGTGGTTAGGCATTTTGAACTGTGAATTATCACCCCTGGTGATCTTCAAAAGGTCCCAACAGTGGCCTTTGCTTCCTGCGTGTAACAAGAAGCCCTTTGTCCTCTGCATACACAGGATTTCTGATCCTGGGCATTGCTGCAGTGCAGGTTACTCAGTTAGCTGACTGCTCCACTGTCCTAAGCAGGTCAATTAAATACTCAGGGCAGGGCTGCTTCTACCTGCCCATTTGCCATTATTGGGTCTTTGTCCTTCCGTTCTGTTCCTGAGATGGAGGCAATGGGCTTAGGAGATTACAGGTCCAGTCTCACTCTTGTAGTGTATTAGGCTGGGAATGAAATCTATTGCTGGTACAAAGCTAGGGAATGCGGGGGAGAAACACCTGGTAGCTGATTCCTTGTGGGTCCCATGTGGGGCACAGAATTCCTGATGGTACTGTGTATGTTTGACAGGGGCTCAGCTTGCCTTCAGGTATGGGAAAGCCAGACACCTCCTCTGATGCAGGTGTTCACAGCCCACAGGGACATCTTGTGCTTGAGAGATGGCAACTCCTGCCCTCTACATCCATCAGAAGCAAGGCCAATGCTTTAGCAAAACACCTTTCCTCATGTAGACACGAACGCCAGATGAACACAGTTCTGCATCCCAGCTATGGTAGACATATCACAACCCAGAGACTGCCAGAAAAATGAGATCTAGGAGTTTGGATTGAGTTGTTGAATTCTCTGTAAGTATCTTTTTATCACTTCTTTAGAAGACTTTAAGAAAATGTCTCCAAATTCCTCAGGGCCTTCTGTGCTTATTGGCTATGAAAGCAACTCTGGATAAGGACAGCAAAACCACAAAAGAGGCAGAGTCTGGTCTAGGCAGCAGATAAAGATGATAACTTTAATATTGTTAATTTATTCTTTAATTTAAGCTAAGTGTTTTTGATTTAATGCTCTTGGTGGTAGTTGAGGATTTTTTTGGGGGTGGGTTTTTGGGGGGGGTTGTTTTTGGTTTTTTTTTTTTTTTTTTTTTAGTGGAAGAAAGCCATGGTAGAAAGAAGTGACTAAAAGAGCCTAGCAGAAATGCAGAGCTTTTTTTTTATGTGTTTGTTTTCCCACATTTGCCTGTGCATCAGTGTTTGGCTGTATGTAGGGTGGTTAACTCTCCTTCTCCCTCTAACTGTTGTTTATTAGGTGAATGCAAAAGTTGTGTTGAAACCACAGAGGATGGTCGAAACAGCTATTCAAATGTTGCGTAAATGTTATTTACTGTGGGTGCAGAGCAGAGCTGAAGACTGGAGACTGAGAGACAGATCATCGATGCTGACAGCTGAGAGGACGTGCTCTGTGCCACACTGCCATCGCGAGTGTGAGCTCAGCTCAGACATCCGCTCTTCTGCTGACCCTGCAGGTGGACAACGGTCCACCTGCACCCATTTTCACCTTGACAGAACCAGTGCTTTGGAGGGAGGATGATCTCTTGCTTTTGCAAGCTCCTGGAGGGGCAGTGACCCTGTCTTTCAGAAGGACTGCCAGCCCCCAGCACCACAGAGACAGCAGCTCCAGGGGTCAAGTGTTTCCCTCCTTTCTTCACTGGTGTGAAGCAAGCCTAAATGTTTACACCTTCAGCTTCAGTATTGCATGGCAAGCATGTAATCTGGTGAATGGAAGTAAAAACGAACAAATGGATAACATCAACCCTCACTTCCCATTTGTAATGAAATCCAGTAATAATAACTTGATTATAGAGTACTTCAAGTATGTTGCTCTATATAAACTAACTCCTGATTGCATTTAGAGCTCCATCCTCAACCTTGGGAGTGTTAGCAACAACCTCAGATGTGTGGAGAAGTCAGACATCTATCTAGGCAGAAGGATTCAGCTGTGCTCTCTGGTGGGTACTGATCTGGGTCCATCCAAAAGAGCAAAATCTCTGGTAAAACATCAACAGATAAACAATGACTAGAGAAGGGAGAAGCTACATCTGAGAAGTCACAGCTACATCTCAGATGTTCCCATATGAGTGAGGGTCTGTTCTACTCTGGTCCCTGCTTTATAATGTCAAATACAACCTCTGCTAAGTCAATAGACTTTTTGCCCTTCACCTCTTTGATAGGACAAGGGGTAATGGCTTCAAGTTGCGCCAGGGTACGTTCAGGTTAGATATTAGGAAATATTTCTTTACTGAAGGGGTTGTCAGGTATTGGAATTGGCTGCCCAGGGAGGTGGTTGAGGCACCATCCCTGGACTTAGCTCTTATCAAGGAGATAACTTATCTGGACTTATCTCTTATCTCCTCCAATGTCTCATTCATGATATTACACTGGTAAAGGGAAATCTACATGCAAAACCTCACTTTTATTTTTTTTTTTTTTTTTAATTCTGTTACTGTTTGTTCTAGAGGATAACGTAATTTAAAAATGAAGTGTCTGTTCCAAAAGTTCACCTAGCCTGGTAAACACCATGTCTAAATAGCACCCACCAGCAGCTGTCCGGAGACCCGCAGGACAAATATGTATTGACTTTTCCTCTGAGCACACCCCTAGTCTGCAGCCTTTTTCAGATCGCAGCCTGCAGGGTGCAGAAGTCTCTAACGCAGTCCTGCTACTCTGCAGAGTTCCAGCAGATGGTGGGGTGGGATCAGCACTTTGAACCAGCTGAAGCAGCTCTGAAGTAGAGAAACTTGCATTATTTTTCTACTAAATCTTTTAAGAGGAGGAAAAAAAAGTTAATTTGTGGGAAACTGGTAATCTCTGACATTATGTAGTGCATTAAGAATGCCTGCAAATTAATGAAGTCCCATTTCAGATATCAAGTAATAATGCAGAGCACAACTAATCATCTTTGAATGGCAAGCTTTGAGAGCCTTGCTGTAAACCTTTGTGATAGTAAATTTGCATTGGTAAAATACAGGAAAAGCTTAACATCCATTTTTACCTCATTGACTCCCAATTGCTCCATCTTAAATAAGAAAAGTCAGTCATTTAAAGGTAGATAGCAAATGAGGGGGTGGGCTGAAAATAGTATCAAAAAGGTTGGATCAAAAAGACAAAAGAAACTGACTGGTGTATCTCTGGATAGTTAAAAAGTGAAAGGTGAAAGTCACCCCTTGGGGCACTGAAACAGGAGGAGCTGGTGCCTCTTCCCTAGTGGATGAGCATTTATACATTGGGAATACCAGTCTCTGTGCCACTGACTTGCTGGGACAGCTAGGTCAACTTGTCTGTGTGCTGGATTTGGAGTAATAGTACCTGATGTATATGTGTATGTCTTTTCAAGGTTATTTACACCATTCTGCTTTTGTGTGTTTGCTGTACTGCTTTTCCTATGAGACACACAAAACCAGGCTAGTGAGAGTGTCTACTGCTCTGGGAGAACTACTTGCCACAGCAGTAGTTGTGTTCAGGTTCTGCAATGGAACGTGTGGGTGACACTGGCAGTGTAGCTAATCCAAACAGGCACAACTAAACAGAAGACAGGAAATCTAAGCAAGAAGTCAATTCTTAGAGGATCTGCTTAAAAAAAAACCCAGTTTGCCATCTACTTCTGAGCACTTTTGTCTTAGATGAAAAGCAAATATAAAGCATTGAGTCTAATTAGCTTTGGTTGTAGAAATATCAGGAATCTATTTATTGTGTTATAAAATTTTTATATCACACAAATCTCCTCTGTTACTTTTTAATGTTTGCAGTACACTGATACCAGCCCACCATGCTCCCCATTTTTTTTTGCAGCAAGACATGGTATTACGCACCTCCTTTCTAGTCTTGTTTCTTTGAGTCTTTCTCTGCCTTTTAAAGCAGAAATCAGAGGATAATAAAAAAATTAAATCCCACACCTGTATCTTTATGTTGTGTTCTTTCTAACTATTTCACTTTCATATACTAGTGTTTCTGTGTCACAGTAAGTGCATTTCTTTGGGATGCTGGCCTCTTCTGTCTGACCTGTGAAAACCCAGAAATTGCTTACAATCCTTACTCTGACATCTCCCAACCTGGCTTTGGAGGTAGCATGCTTCAGGGAAGCTGACTGGCACAGTGAGGAAGTTGTCAAGGCACAGCTACAATCAGTGACAAATCAGATTCATACATAAGAAAAGTAAAGTGATTGCTGGAAAACATAATAACATAAATAAAAGCTTTTTGACAGGGCCATCTTTCAATGGCAGATGTCATTACAAAGGTGAGCATAAGAATTTACACAGTGTCAGGAGAATAATTTTTTGCTTCCTCCTTTCATGTCTTGTTACTGCCTAATGCAATTTTCCTATTTACAACTACAACCTGGAACCAGTTTACATTTTCAGCTGCTGAACATTTTCCTGCTATATATTAATGCCAGGACAAGCAAAGTTAAGTACAATGGAGTGACACATGTCAGGTTGTTACTTGTGCAGTCTTACAAATAGCCAGGGTAGTCCAGATATAAACAGGTAAATAACAGAAAAATAATGCAGCTGCATAACATTGCATCAAAAGCTGCTCCTCTGACTCTCTTCAGTGTGATTGATGTGAGGTGTGTAGTATGGAGTGAATGAACTGACTATTTCTGTCTTTTTTAGGTTTCGGGTAACTGAAGGTATATGCCCACTAAAGTCTTCGCTTAGCAGTATTTTACATAGAATCATAGAATGGTTAGAGTTGGAAGGGACCTTAAAGATCATCAAGTTCCAACCCCCCTGCCATGGACAGGGACATCTCCCACCAGACCAGGTTGCTCAAAGCCCCATCCAGCCTGGCCTTGAACACTTCCAGGGATGGGGCATCTGCAACTTCTCTGGGCGACCTGTTCCAGTGCCTCACCGCCCTCACA
>VZRU01014819.1:170842-183275 GCA_013398155.1 Pedionomus torquatus
GATAAAGATATTAAACAGAACTGACTCCAGTACTGAGCCCTAGGGAATACCACCTGTGACTGGCTGCCAACTGGATTTAACTTCATTCCCCAAAATTCTGTGAGCATGGTCCTCCATCCAGTTTTTCACCAAGAGAAGCGTGTATCCATTGAAGTGTTTCTCTAACAGTCAGTTTCTCCAGAAGAATGGTGTGAGAAACAGTGTTGAAGGCTTCATTAAAGTCCAGGTGAACAACATCTACAGTCTTTCCATTGTCCACTAAGCGAGTCATTGTGTTATAGAAGGAGATCAGGTTTGTTAAGCAGGACTTGCTTTTCATAAGCTCATGCTGGCTGTGCCTGATCCCCTATGTGTCGGGTGATGCCACTCAAGATGATCTGCTCCATAACCTTCCCTGCCACTGAAGTGAGACTGACAGGCCTCAAATTTCCCAGATCCTCCTTGTGGCTCTTGTAGATGAGCATCACATTTGCTAGCCTTCAGTCAGCTGGGACCTCCCTGGTTTTCTAGGGCTGCTGATAAATGACAGAAAGTGGCTTTATGGCTTAGTGAGTCTAAACAGGCCAAAGTCTGCCCTCTGGAAGTTCAAAGTAACAGTTCTTACTACTTACTTTTCTTAATTACTTTTTTTGAAAACACTGCCATTTCATGATCACCGTGTCCAAGACAGCTTCCAAACTTCACATCACTCACAAGTCCTACTGTGTTAGCTAGCAACAGGTCTAGCAGGGCACCTTTCCTTGCTCACCAAGAAGTTATCTTCCGCACATTACTGGAACCTCCTGGACTGTTTTCTCTTCGTTGTATTGTATTTCCAGTAGATGTCTGGGAAGTTGAATTCCCCCATGAGAAAAAGTGGCAGTGACTGTGAGACTTCTTCCAGTAGCTTAGAGAACATTTTGTCTGCCTCTTCATCCTGGTTAGGAGGCCTATAACAGAGATTCCCTCCTGGTTAGCCCTCCGCTTGATTCTTACCCATAAACCCTCAACCCTATTGTCACCACCATTAAGCTTACGACAATCAAGATAATTCCTAACAAACAGGGCCTCTCTTTCCTGGCCTGTCCCTTCTGATGGATGGACTAGATGGTCTTAAAGATCCCTTCCAACCTAGATAATTCTATGATGAGTTTATAGTCATCCATTGCAGCACTCCAGTTGTGTATATCATCCCACCATGTTTCTGTGACAGTGACTGTATAATAGTTACCCTGCTGCAAAATGGTTGCAGGCTCCTCCTGTTTGCTGCTCATGTTGTGTGCACTGGTGTAGATGTACATCAGCTGTGCTATTGATCCTGTCACCGTGGGGGGAGAAGCCCTATTTCCTACTTGACCATTCCCAGGCACTTCTGTGATTTCTAGACCATCAATATCCCTTGTGTCTTTGTTATCACATGGCACTCTATCACTTGCCTCCACTGGGATGGCAGACAGAAGGACCTTGTTAGCACACCACCCTACAAACATTGACATACTGCCCCAAGCCTGTCTCTAGCAGCCCAGTTTTATTCTTTTGCCCTTCAAATCTGGTTTAAAGCCCTTTCAATGAGCTCTGACAGTTCCTGTACAAAAATATTTTCTCTCCTTTGAGACAGGCGTACCATGTTTCTCACCTGCATGCCTGGTGTTGTATAAACCAACCCATCATCAAAAAACCTGAAGTATGAGAAGAACATAATTAAAGAAAAGTATGTTTGTCTTACCTAAAACTAATTGATTCAAGGTAGAACAAAGAACCGATGATTAGTCATACTCTCAGCTAGTCACAGAAACAAAAACTTTCAGGCTACAGTGGAATGAGAGGATACGGTGATCTGGTGGAGCCTTCCAAAGCATTCAGCCCCCATTCAGCCAGCCAAGCAAGCTTCAAGGTCACCCAAGCCCCTGCCTATTGCTTTCTATTTGTTGACTTCAGCTCTTCAGAAACATCTACCCAACATGCAATAGAAAACTGGGAAACTTAGGTGCAATTTTGGTCATTTGAACTCTCTTCTCCCACTTGTATCAGTATGAGTTGTACCTCTGTTTAAGAGGCAGTTATACAATATGTTTTTTCAAGTTGTGGCACATGGCAAATGCGTTTCTTACTTTATTTCTGAAATATCAGTTCTGGACCCCTGAGGAGACAGTATGAATGACCAGCAGTGTTGCCAGACATGGCATTCACTGGAGGTCATGGTGCTCATCATCTGTTCTGAATAAATCTTCTGTTGTATGACTCAACGGCATGAGTCACATGTAACTTTCTGAAACAGGCTAACTATTCTCATCCTTATCTAGGTTTTTCATTTGGGGTCATAATACTTCATTTTCAACTTTGTGAGCTACAAGTACAAAGTTAGCCTTTCACTGTCTACATACATTTATTTACCTAATAAAAACAGTAAAATTACATTGCTAAAAATATGTCAGACAGAAGAGTGAGTCTCATCACCTCCCAGTTATTTAGTCTTGATTTTACATCTTCACTATGAACATGTGAGATACCTTAAAAATTATTTGTTCATTTGTTCTCACTTTTCTAGTAAAAGAGTAGCCCCGGAATGAAAAGCACTCATATACTAATGGGATTTACAGGTGTTTTTCCTAGTCTGCCACAGCATATCCAGCTACTAAATGCATGCATTTAACTTGATTATTTCTTGAGAAATATGTAGCATTTGCCATATTTTAGAGGGGAGAACCCCTAAATTCCCCAGCTGACAGAGAATGCAGAGAAGTTAATGACAGCAGACTCAGGGGAAATTTGACAAACAAAATTGCAGCTATGAAACCTGGACTACACTGCATGTGTTTCTTGGAAGCCTTTCAGAAGGCTGATTAGAACCTGCAGTGCCTTGAACTGTTGTCTTTGAGGGGTGCTTGAATTTCAGTTTGTGATGGTGGCCTTGGGTTTTTTCAGGTTTTATCTGAGGAAAGTAAGAAATATTTTAGCTTAATTTAACCTTGGATAAGGAGCGGAAATATTTTTTGCATGTTTGCTGACGTGGTTTGGGCCATGTTTCTGGAATCTGGCACACACAGAGTCAAGGGCAATTTCAAGATGTCACGATACATCACCAAAAGTAATTAGAGAAAGAATGTGAGCTGGCATTTGCATTAGTGCTGCCTAGTAATTAATAGCATATCTACAATCTTGCTGGCTCCTGTAACAATCCGCAGGCTTGATCCAGAGCTCCTGCTTTCCTTTCGGCCAGCCTGACCTCAAGTAACTATGCCATTCCACCCTTCTGAGCAGCTGTGGAGGAGACTGTTTTGGCTGGAATTAGACAGCCCCAGATGGTACTCTAATGTTCAACGCCTGCTATGACTCCTTCAATTCTTGTTATCTCTGCCACAGCTTTTATGCATACCTTTTCACAGTTTGCTCTGTGGAGCAGGGGGAAGGAGGGAGGGAAAGAGGGAGTCTCCTGTTTGGACTCCAGGTGGATGCAGGAATGTGGTGTTTGCTTGGTGCTTCACACCAGCTGCAGCACAGTGAGTGTGAGCACACTGCAAGCCGTGGGGCAGTAACCCTGTTCACTGAGTGATTTCTCTCGGGTGACTGAATACTCGCATCTATCACAAACACATTATCTGGCTACCGTGGTTGTTCCAAAACTGAAGGAGTTTTCATGGAGTATTTTCCCTCCTCCCTCCATGACTGCAGATGTTGAAGGTATTGTGAGCCACCATTCCTGACAGACTGTTTACATATATTTTAATAAAAAAGCCTCATATGTACAGCCCTCTCTTTAAATCTTGTACCTGAAGGGTCTTCCTGGCTGAGTGTGTGTTTTCCAATAGCTGCTGAGGGCATGCCTGATGTTACTAAGACTCAGAGAAGGAGATTGAAGTCATAGGCCAGCTACTTTCTGAGGTAGTCACAGAAAGAAAGATCAGCTTAGTGGACCAGACTTGCGTTGTAATTAAAATGTTCTATTAAATCCGGCTCTGCAACTGCTAGTTCCTGTGGGGAAAATATAGATCTGTGGCTGGAACTAGTAATTAGCAAGATGTCAGTCTGGTCCTCCTGACAGACCTGGTTTAGTGACTTGTGAAGGTCACCAGGCTGATTTTATTTCAAGGGGATATATATTTACCATTCCTTCTGACCAAACAGTGGCAGCAGAGTAGGGCAGATCCCCAGATGCTGCAAACCAGCATAACATCACTGTCACCATTTTACCCAAAACCAAAAAGCTGGGCTAACTCTAAGCACTCTAGGATTGGCACACAGCAGTTTGTGGGTGAAATGTGCCCTTGGCCTCTGGACCTAACAGCAATCTGAAAAGGAACAGGCAGCTGTGACTGCCTCCTGTGCACATCAATGAAAGGGTAGCCATCCTGCCAAACAAGTCCACATCGTTAAATAGCAATGAGAAAAGCACAAAGGGGCACAGGGTCAGGAGAGTGTGACATGCTTGCAGGGCATCTGCTAAATTTTCAGTACACGTTGTCTGATCTCTTGCTGGCTGATCCAAGTTTTTGATTGCTGTAGACATCTCAAGAAAGTTTTAATAAATTAAGAAATTTGGCATGACAACTTCAGTCCACTCAGAGAGCAGTCATTGTCTGGTTTTATGATTCTTAGTACATGAGATGGTGTTTGAAATGGTAGAGTATCTTACACAGCCAGAGCAATACTTTATTATCAAGAAACACTAAAATAACAAGTTTCAAGATCTGCTCAGGGTAAGACTCTTTAGACCATGGGGTTTGTTATTTTTGATTGTTTTACAAATCTTTTATGGGAAAAAAATATTTTCCCTTCATATATTATAGCTCAAAGTATTCTGCACAGACTAGACTGTTAAACAATATCTAATGTATGCATATATAAAATAGGAAAGCCATGAAAGGATTTCCAGGTGATACTCTTCCAAATTCTCTATGTTATTTACCTCAACAATGACCACAGTGTGCCATTTTAAGACAGCCATGGTGAATTTAATGAATGTTACTTATTGGTGTTTTATAGCGTATGTCTCTGTGCAGTCATACAAACAGCTAATTTACTTTCTCTCTGAGATTATTGCCGGCGTAAACGACTGACTCCAATCACTAATTATGATGGAATAAAGCAGCCACTGCTGCAATAGATGTTTTACTTTCCTGGAGAAGGTAGCTGGATGAGATACTTTATCTTTGCTGACTAGGGTAAATTCCTGAGGCAGAGTTTCTCTCCTGGGAACAGGCATCGGTGTTAGCCTGAGATCCTAGAAGGATGAGATTGTCTTGCATGGCTTGTAATCATCATTATTTCAGGATAAGCATGTGCTTGCAAATAAAGCATGCTGTACTTAGAATTCCATAGATGGGATCTATCTGACTAAACTACGCTATGGTTATTTATTTGCACTGTAGATATCAGTTTCTGAGCTAGTGACTCTAGAGTCCTTCAGGGTCAAGAGAAAAATTGATGGTGGTAGCACATAACTAATCTCATCCTAAAGCAAATGTCAAAAGCATGTCATGGCATTCTTAACATGTAGGACATATGAGAAATACATGATAAAGGATTACACTTGGAGAAACAAGGAAGAGTTCATGTGCTTGTTTTACAGGCCTTCAAAGTCAAATAAAATCCGGTCCTTCTGAACTGTCAACACTGAGCACTTGAGTTCTTCCAGGACCCCTGGTCTCCAGTCCCAGTTTTGATGTCTCCACACACTCTTGCACTAAGACATGGATCCCATCACTGTCATCAGTATTATGTCATTAACACATTTTTTTTTAAATTATTTCAAAGGTGCTATCAAATTATAGTGACAGTATCCAGGTCCATCAAAATAAAAAATGACCTCCCATTTAAACAGACTTTTACTTAAGCATATTTCAGTCATGTGCTGTTGTTCCAGTTTCTGTGACAAAAATAAAAATCCATGATGATGGGTGGTACAGGTTTGCCTTTCAATCATATAAAGTCAGTTGAGCAAAGGTTAAGATTACCGGAAAGACTAATACACATGAAGGCATGTTATCTGGTATCGCTGAAATCACATATGAAACACAAGCAGCTCCTAAAATGTCCTTGTGAATTTCCGGAACAGCTTGATAAAAGTTAACTTACATTTAGCCTTCAGCCTTATTTCTCTGGAGGCATTTCTTTTCACATTTCCATCTGTACTTCACCTTTTCACTTTGTCATGAATTCATTAAGTTCAAGGACCTCGATATCTGAAAAAAACTTCTACAACGTCAATAGGCTATTCGTTGTCATGTGAAACTCATCATCTCAGGGGTAACCTTGGCTTATGCCAGTAGATATCTGGCAACAACTTCTTATGTTTGCTCAGTTGCATAGTTTTATCACTTTTTTATCATATTTTTTTTTTGCATTTAAAATAAACATTGTGTTTACAAGTATGTTATTTTGCTTTTCACTTAACAATGATTTCCAGTTTCTCAATTTGTTTTCATCAGCTCAGGCATGCCAAAACCAGATTGCTTGCTTCTGCATTATGGGTAGGTGTGTTAGCAAGCTCAGTGTGATGTACTGTCATTAGCATGAAGAAATATTTCTTAATTGTTCTGTCTATTATGCTAGCAATTTACTTTATCCAAACCTTATTAAATTGGATTTTGCTGATACCACTGAGAACCTCAATGTGTTCATGTAATATGTGTATTGCTGTTTCCCATCCCAAGTTTTGTACATCTCAATTTGTGCTTTCTGTCCTTCCCTGATTTGGGGGTGATGGAATTTACTACCAGTACGTTCACTGAAGTAAGTTAACTTTTTTTTTTTATTTCTTTATTTTCTGAGTTGTCATAGTCTAGCCTTTTTTATCTTACTGTAATGTTTATAGTAGCAAAACATTGGAATTACATGTATGTAATTCTACATTTTTAACAAAATATTTATTGCTGGCATGTCTTTCTCTAAGTATCCTCTTTTGATTATTAAAAGCTGCTGCTGATTTACTGACTTGAAAGAATTCCACAAAAATTATCACAAAAGAGAATACTTAGTTTATCGAATAATTGTTGTGCAAATCATAGAATCATAGAATGTTTAGAGTTGGAAGGGACCTCAAAGATCATCGAGTTCCAACCCCCCATTCCAAATCCTGAAATGCATACCATGTCCATAAAAATATTATTTTGCCTCAAGGTATTCTCCTCAATCACAGTAACTTCTAGATTTACCCAGGTATTAACAGATTGCACATTTGTACTCATAAATATAAGCTGGTGTTATGCATGCTCCAATGTGTATTCTAAAATACTCTAGTGATTTCAGTACTGAAAGATAGCTTATTTGCTTTTAATTAACAGGCTGAAGTTCCTTAAAGGACAATGAAATAACTGCGTTAGAAGAAAAAAGAGTCAGTCTTTCAAAAGGGAGAACATATAGCAAGTGCAATTTTGATCACAAATTGCTGTCTCTCTCTCTCAAGTACTTCCAACATCATGAATGTCTTCCTGTAGATGACAAAATAGCAATGTCATGATAAATTATGATATACACAGTCTTCACTCTTCACTGAACTTGGCTGGCACTTAGGTGCTTCATTCCAGCTCAGAATCTACCCTCTTCAGATTAAAGAGCTGTTATAACTCACTGTTTGTTTAGAAACAGATTAATGATATCCCTCCTGTTTTCTCAGAGGCAGGCTTTATTCTGCCTAGTTTGAGTTATTAAAAATGCTAACCTCCATGCCCTAGCTGAAAGATCAAAGACGTAAGATCAGCTAACTTTGACATAAACCAGATGCTGTATTTTAGCTTCAGTTCCTTTTGATATAGGTTCTTTATCTACATGGTTCTGCTGATAAAGTCACAGCATACCGGAGATAGAAAAAATAAAAAGGCTGTGACTTTTGCAGAGACTGTACTATATTTGATATAGCTGGAAAACACCATTAAGAGACAAATAAAAAAAAAAAAAATGTGTTTGTTTCCAATCAGCCACTTACCTCTTTTTCACCTTTTGTAAACAACAATAATGGAAAGAGATTATTTGAGATAATGGCATATAATTTCTTTGTCTGGTACTGCTGCACTGCATCATCACTATCATCATCACCGTAATGCTTCCCAGTTTGTGCCTGATATCCTTCTTCATTCATGAATACTTTCAAGCTACCTTTTCCCAACACTTGCCTGGGGTTGGTGGCAGTGACCTTGCAGCTCTGCTTTGGCTTGGCCTCTTGTCAGGCTACCTCTATACTGTGAATAAAGCATAGCTAGTGAGTGATCTAACCAGGTCACTGATTACCCTGGTGTCCTCTGGGTCCCATGCAGTTCTAGCCCACGGAACTGTTCTTTGTGTGCTTTTTTTGGTTTTCAGTTCAAGGTATCGGAAATAATGCAATCACTGTTTTGCAAAGCACCAGTGGCATCACCATTGTGAAACTGAGGTGAGGATGCAAGATGACCATAACAGTGCTGGAGGAAGAGGTAGGGTGGAGAAAGCCAAAGCTTATACAGTGTTGACTATTCTGCCTAATGCAGCCCTAGTGGCAGGGCTGTAGATGTTGCCTTCTTCCGTGCTTCTTTTATCCTGGAGCTTTGTGAATACATGCATTGTGCTGGCCCTATAAGTAATAATTTAGTATTGCCTCATAAATATTGATTTAATTCAGAAAAAGAATCTCAGCATACTACTTTTCCTTCTATCCTGACAGGTTCAGCCCCCAAAATGGAGCTTTAAGCTGAAAGGAATGCATTGTTATTACTCAGTTCTGGTTGCCAAACAAGAAACCATTATTATAACGCTTTCATCCAAGTCTGCCCATGCTGCTCCAAAACCAGAGTCTTTTGGCAGTATCGTTTGAGAAAACTTGATATTCAAACCTTCTGAAGGGCTCCACCATGAGGCACAGCTCCTGTCCTGTCCAGCCAGGCCAGCCTGCTAGTACAGGTCTCTCCTGAATTCAAGGCCGTACCCACATCTTTACAACCTGCTTTTCTAAGCCATGTGGATGTACCTGTCAAAATATGCATTCCTCTTTCTTCTCATGTTGCATTCATTACTCTGTAAAATAAAAGTTTTCCCAGGTAAGCATTTTTCTTGCTCATTGCTGTCTCTTGGCATGCAGGTGGTGGGATGCCCACAGCTGCACGACCCTCCATCTTCTTTGTTTCTCGGGCTCTTTCTGTGCTTTCTGCTCATGCGTAGGCACATTTTTAAGGAGTTGTGCTGCATTTATTCTCAGCGTATAGTCAAATGTGGGAATCCTTGCAGCCACTTGGAGTCTCTTCATGGTGGAGGTTGACCAGCTAATGTGGCTGCAGCCTTTCCACCCTCACTAGCACAGGTGGTGCAGTACAACCCCCTGCTTCACGTGGCCTGGTTGGGTTGTAGTTACATTGCTCTCCCATTTTGTTCACAACAACATCTCCTGGAAGGAGTGTGTGTTATTGAAAGTGGGCTGGGTTAAGAGTATTTTTGTGGTCCCTGAAAGGAGGACCGAGGGTGAAAAAGACTGTGAGCAGCCTGCAAAGCATGCCTCTTCCCCTGGAAGCAGAAATTTTTCCTGTAATGGACTCATCACTGAAGCTCACTAGAATATAGTTAAGTGACAAATCCTCATGTCTCTGTATGTTCAGAAAGCAAGCACGCAAAAATACCCTTTTGAGAGACATGAAAGGATTCGGTGCCCATAGCAAAGCCACTAAAAGCAACAAAATCCTTCCCATGATTTCTGGAAATGTAGGTCTCCACTTTTCTGTGCTGTCAGGTTTATTTGTGACAGCCCGTGCTGCTGACATCTTGCCCAAGCTACAGACAGTTTTTCTGTTCTGACCTGTCAGTAATGAGGACTGCAAACTTGGCCTGCCAGGAGCCAACTCCATCCTCTGGCTGGGAGCATCTCCGCTTTAGGGCTACTCAGCTTCAGCAAGATCTGGGACAGATCACCCCATGGCTGCCTCTTTGACCTAGTAGTGTGTGTCAACAAATAAATGTTTAAGAAAACTATGAGCAACACATTCCTCAATCTACTGCAGGGCTAGCATCAGTGCCAGTAAATTATGTGCATGCAGAGTGAAGACAGTCAGACTTTAAGGATCACATCTTCAAGGCACTTTCAACTGATCACTAAATCCAGATGCTTAAATATTTAGTGCCAGTACTTTTATCTTTGCTTTCTTAGACATTGAACTATTTGTGCTCATGAGACAGGGCAACATTGCTATCATCCTGTCTCAAAAAATATTTGTGTTTATAATCAGAGTAGATTTTTTTTCTGACTGAAACCAGAATAATACACCCGAATCTAAAACTTTAGTTTTAAATTACTTTAAATTATTTTAGTGTCAGTTCTCATCTAAGTCAAGAAATATATCCTGATACTGCACATATCAGCTGCACATACTTTCAAAATATTTTCTCTGTACTAAAGCTGATGCACTGGTAATTCTTTGAATTATTCATAAGGTCAAATCATAAAAAAATAATCAAAACCATTTGTGAGATACCAAAAATCTGAAGCATCTCTTATTTTGCTAAGCAGGATGGATGAAGAAAATCTGTAAAAGTCTTATATGTGAGAAATTTTTTTAAACTGTCCAAAATAGGCCAGTATCCAGGTTGAAGTGAAGTCAATGAAAGAGATTTGGCAGATAAATAGAGATGACAGGTGGAGAGAGAGCAAGGGAAAAGGAATTGATCAGTTATATGTGAAAAGTAATTGGCAAGTCTCCATGACATCTCTGTTGAGTACCCTTCAAGTACCCTTAGTTTGTCTTGCTCATCTATTAAGCCTCACATGCACGTGTGCTTAGTCTGTACAAAGAGACCAGCCAGGAAGATTTGGACCAGAAGTAAATACATCTCTCTCTCTCTTTATGCTTACTACATACATATATATACATACATATGCACACACATGTGTAATTACATATCATTTTACACCAGGAAGCCAGGAAGCCAAAGAAAATCAATGACACTCCACTTACTTGGTTATTTTAGGTTTTTTAAATTTCTGCCTCTTCCCATATAGTCCTAAACTGGATGTCTAGCTTCTGCAGGATTTGTGTGGATGCAGACATTTGTTAAGGATGTATGAAGGTGCTAGTCTAAAGTAGCAAGAATTCCATTATAAACAAATATGCAGAATACAAACATTGAATACTTTTTTTCAAAATGGAGTTACTATTGTAGACTGTTTTACTTGTCACTTGTTTACAATTTTAAAGGAATGCTCTTTTTCTCAGGGAAAATGCACATATGTGCAGAAGGCAAAAAGAAAAAAAGGTCAAAGCCTTCCATAAGCGTTCCTCACAGCACTTTTCATCAATCTTTCATGGGTTCATGCACCTCATTCTATATTGTTTCCCCAACTCCGCTTATACTGTTTATAACAAAAAATAGCAGCTATAAAATATGATGAAAGATAAAGAGTGATTTGGAAGTAGTTCTGCAAAGATCTGTTTATATTTCCTGTCACGACATTTTTCAGAAGAAAAAAAAAAAATAAAGTACTTGCAATAAACTATAAAATGTGGCCCTTTCACTGATGAATGAAGCAAAACTGTAAAAAACAACGCATATATTTTAACCTCTTCATTCCTGAAGTCAGAATTTTTCTGAGCATGATGTCTGGGATGCTTTATATCCACTAGACCATGCTGTGCTGTATCAACCATTACCACTCCTAGGGAAAGGTAGTTGAAAGTCATTATGTCTGTATAGTCTGCATTTAAAATATTTCTGTCCTAATCTGTCATGTGCAGTTAATAAAGAAACAGTATCAAAACTGAAGTGAACTTTGTGTTTGCTCCTGCAAATCTACCATTTTCACTCCATCTAAAGCAGCACCAGCCAGGAAAGGGCTGTAAACTCACCTCAGTCCCTAGGGATTGAAACCCTCATCTTCCTCCTGTTTCCCGGGGGCTGCTTTAATCTTTAGCTGGACAATAATTGGGGAAAGGAAGGGAAAAGATTAACTTCCACCATTCCCACAGAGGTTACTGACCCTTGAGAAAATGATGTTAAGAAGCCACAGAGGACTTAGGCTTAGCTAATATAACATTGTTTGGGCTCCTGCTCTAGCCCTGCTTGGCATGGCGCTTGCTCTGGGACCGTGGGATGTCGCCCTGTCATCTGTCTGGGTGGCCCTTCACTTAGAAGACATTGGCTGCAGCTGAAACACTCTTCTCAATCATTTTAAGTTTGTAGTGTTTTCCACAGCAAAAACATGTCCTTTATGTTTGAAGTGCTGCACAGCAGCCCAGGTATCTGGACTGATATTTTAGTGTGTCCACAGTACTGTTAGGGCAGATTTACATAGAATCGGAGAATGACAGCATAACTTGGACCGGAAATCACTTAAATTCAGATTAGAGATTCCTGTGACTTTTCCAAAATTTAGACCTTAATTAATATGTCAAGAATGCTAGCACATACTTAATGGATTGAGGCTAGGGTCTGGGCGATGTCTTGCACCTGCATCTGCTTTTACTTCCATACCACTTGAATTTAAAGATTAATGTTATACTAT
>VZRU01014820.1:0-43132 GCA_013398155.1 Pedionomus torquatus
CGGACCGGAGAGGAGGAGCCGCTCTGGCTGTGGGCTGTCCACCGACGACGGCAGCTTGTCGGAGCCTAGGAAGAGCCCGGTCTTCTCCGCCAGCAGAAGCCGCCGCGGGCGCAAAGAAGAAGGGAGCGGCAGCGTAGGGGCTGGCGCGGTGCAGAGCTGAGGTGGGCTCCAGGGCGGGGGTGCCCGCGGGTTCTGCTTGCACGAAACTGGAAGGGAGGGAGAAAAATGGAAAGGCCGATATGGGTTAAATACGCTTGGGTTATAGGAAAACGTGGGGGGAAAGATAAAAGCTGTCAACAGAAGAAAACTTGTTAAGGGGAGAAGGGATGACAAACTAACCAGCAGTTACACTTTTTAAGACATGGTGATAGCAGCTAAGGAGTGCAGGCTGTCTCCAGTCTAGCCATTTTTTCTTAATATTGATAGTGATCTATAGTGAGGCTGTCTGTCCATGGCTCCTAAATGGAACTGGAACGCTCTGCAGCCTGAAGCTGCCCTGAATACGTTCTCTCCTTTAGAGTAACCCTTAGAGGATCGGGTCTAGGGCGGTCACAGGCCGTTCGTTTCCCGGGTTTGGCAAAGGCACTAGAGGGTGCTGTGCTGGAAGAGAGTTAGGGTTTGTGTCTTCAGAAAAGCTCTTACGGACCTCCAGATGAATAACCTCGTTCTTCTTTCCTCCAGTGTTGCATACGTCTCTTCCTGCTGTAACAGCTTTGGGCCTTTTACCTTAAGGTTTCACTAAATTTTACAGAAACTGACATGAGTATAAAGACAAAGAGTGTAACCTGATGTGTAAATATGAAGTACAAATTACCTTGACTACATTAAAATTGTGAAAGATTGGTTGAACATTATTAGATGCATCTTTTCTTCTTGGCACAGACAAGCTCTGAGGGAACCCCAGGCTGGGTCATGGGGATGGCAGAACTGCCTGCCCCAGCTGTGTTTCTGTGGCCTTCTGCTGGGCCACCCAAGCATGGCTGCTTCCCATCCTGAGCTGGCCAGGTGCAAGCCAGCATGGATCCAAAAGCTGGGGCTGTATCCTTTAGCCTTCACTCTGTGAAATCTCCTGTGGCTTGGTTCCGATGAGCAGAAGTTGTAGGTGTACCCTCAGACAGTATGAGCAGGTGCTGTGACAATGAAAGTCGTGGGGAGGCAAGGCGAGCCCCTTTGCAAGGCATGCTTTTATGGACCTGTGTGATGCCTGTGATAGAACAAGGGTGGTAGTCTTAAATAATCAGTGTCTCGGGGATTAAAATACTGCATTTACATTTCTTAAATTCTTGAAAGGGGAAGATGTGTTACTCTCATCTGATGTATTGACAGGTGTATTTATCAATGTATGTTTTGTTTTCAGTGGGAAGCATAATGTTGTCTGGAACCTTCCTATATATCTCTAGGCTTTAAACATTTTAATGAGCGTATATTCACAGCACAGGCAGGATCAAGTCCCATTATTAACTCCTGTCTTCCAGGTAATTAGCATGCATATTGAATTTAAAGCAATCCTATTTTTAAGTGCTTTAGTTCTGATTTTTCCAGTGTCCTGATATGTTACAGTGGTTTGCATGTTTAAAGAAAAGTTCTTTTTCATGATAAAGATAAGCATTCCATTTTCCTGCACTGCAAACCTTGGCTGTCTCCAAATAAGCATCCAGAAAATGAGGCACAAAAAGAAGATCCTTGAAGAAAACTGTCATGCAGGATCTCCCCAGCACTGCCCAGGGCTGAGTGAGGTCCAAGCAGAGATCACCATGGCTGGCCTGAGCAGTGGGGACTCGCTGAGCTGCCACAGGGGCCTGGGTAGGGCACAGACCAGCCTGGAAGGTACTACTGCACTTGATCCCTATCCCACAGCAACTATGAACTGAAAAATGCAGTGTCAATAAGGTGTGACTCCAAATAATAGATAGTATTGAAGGCATAATGGCAGGGTAAAGAAAAACTTATCAATCCCGGAGATGTTTAAGCTACAACACCTGCTCTCCCCCATTTTGGTGATACCGGTTCCATTTCAGCAGTTGTCAAACTTTGTGTATTCAGGGTCACTATGAATGTACATCTGGGGAAAGGAAAAAGAACAAAACTCTATTTGCATTTTTTTTGAGTTGGTAACTAGTACATCAAAGATTCCCAGTAGAGTTCAGCAGCTCAGAGGGAAGCCGAGTACCTGCTGCCCCTCCTCTCACAGCAACTGCATGGTTGCTGATGGCTGCAGTCTCAGTGGATGCTGCTAATCTCACCCGTGGGAGAGGTGGAATCTTTTTCTTATTACCCAGGCTGTTCTGCTACTGTTAGCTCCTCTTACCATTTTCATTTCCTGTTTCCTTCAGCAGGAAGAGGAGATGGAAAAAAAGCAGTTTTTGGCATTCTACCAATGTTGACCTTCCAACCTAATATAGTAATAAGAAATGGAGAAAAAAGTGGAGGCAAATCAACAAAAAATGATCACATAAGAATCTACACTTCCCTGTTTCTCAAACTGTCTAAAACTACAGCTTCACTGACATGAACAAAGCCAGGCTGATTTATGCGAGGTCTTCACAGCTTATGTGTTCCAATCTCTTGACTCTCCTGCACCACACTAGATAACTAGGCAAGGTACTCCTTTAAGAGGAATCGTTAACAACAAGGGTAAAAGCTAAGCAAAATGAAAAGGCAAGAGCCAGAGAACAGCAAAAATAGCAATTACACTGATTTTTTTTTTTTTCTGGATGGTATAGCTGATTTCTGGATTCAATACCAGTTATTTTTTTCCCCTGAAATATCTGTTTGCATAGTTGAGATTGTAGGCACTACTTTTCCTAACAGTAGAAACCTTTGGCTGAGTTTGTTATGCAAAGTGAAGCTATTCCTGTAGATAAGCACCTTGCTTACAGTAAACAAGTGCCAATATCAGTATACCAGAACACACAAACTGCAATTTGCATGTCTAGACTTTATTATTACAGCATTTTAGTTGCAATGTATCCTAGACATACAAGTCAATGTAATTTTACACATTGTTATGTCTGTTGTTTCTTTCCCACGCAGAATCAGCATTTAAAAAGAACTGCAGAACTTCAGCATTGCTAAAAAAGCTGTGGAAGTGGTCAAATGTCCCAATCTGCAGAGCCAACCCATTTTTCCCACAATCTTTCCTTCTTCCCTCTAGTTATCTAGTCATAATAGGTTTTATGCTATTTTTTAGATTCATAAAATACAGAACTACAAGATACGACTTTTTTTTTTTATTAAGAAATTACCTAAGCAAGAGGTTTTGAGGCTATCAACATAGCCAGTGACTATATGTAAAGGAAAGCAGAAAAGCAATCCAGAATCTAATCTGGCTCTGAAGAATAACCTGACCAGATGCCTTTTCTGTTGCTCTGAATTTCCTGTAATAATGTGCATATCGAAGCAAGATACATTTAATCATCTTATTACATTTTTTCCCCTGGGGGTATGTGATAGAAGACTAAAGCAGGCTGTAGTTATCCCTCGTATTGCTTTTCACGCTAAGAGTCAACGTGACTGGCGATTGGGAAGGTAGTGTGCTCTAGCCACGGATTTGAATGTTGCTGACTTTCCTGATACAGCAAACTCAGGCTAGAGGAATATTCTGAAATTACCACATCACCTACTTCTCTCTATTTATACTTGCCAACTCTGTGACCTTTAAAAGACCAAGTCATTCACACGTAATTTGTCCTTACTTAACTCCATTGTTGGGTCTTGGAGAATTACCCAGAGAGATTTAGGGACACCTGACTACATGCTGTGCACAGGCTGTTCCCAAACGAAAAAAGAAAAAGAAAAAGAAAATAAACCCCAAAACCACCACCAACAAAAAACACCCCACAGTTTTTAATCTTTTGAACAGAGTTCCCTCACCACAAATTAATACTGTTTCTGCAGCTCCAAACCTCCATCATGAAAGATGAAGCAATCACCAGGCAAGCTCAGGTGGTGGTTGAATAATACATATGAATTAGGCTACTACAGCAGGCCATGAGAATAAGGGAGTGAAAAAAAATATTTAATACGGTATTATTTATTCACATAGAACAGTAAAATAATGTTTCGGTCCCTTCGGTGTCACATTGCAATAGCTTTTAGTACGAGGTGCATTTGCAATGTCTGAATGCTTAGAAAGGTGTGTAGGCTGCCGTCAGGAGAAAACACCATGCCAGTCATTTTCGAAAGGGTCTTTCCATAAATTACTTTATTTCTCATTAAATGAGCACAGAGTCATTACCATATTAATAACAGATATGTTTATTATTACATATCCATCAGTGCGGCTTTCAATACCACTTGAAACATGCAAATCGTCCTAAGGACGAATCAGTTTTCCAGTGCTTCTTATTTAATACACAACTGCAAAGCCATTATAAATTATTGAGGAGGTATTTGTTTAAGAAATAAAATAAAACCATACTGCCCATACCATGAATGCATTCCTGCTACAAAGCAAGAGTCTGACAGCATTTATTGAAATTCCTGAATTACCCACAGCTTTTGTGTTGTATGCTTTTTATTTCTTGCATTGCCTACACATCTCTTGACATATGAAACGGAATCAGTCTTTCTTTGTAAGAGGAATTCTCATTCAAAGATTGTACTTAATTTAGAAAATGCACCTACTATACTTCAACCAATTAAAATTCAGTAAAAACCACTGATATGCAACAGTTTTTTAGAGGTTTCCTTTGTTTAGCTTTAGATTTCTACATTTATTGACATGGCAATAATACAGTTATCTCAAATTAAGGCACTAAAAGGACAATGTAAAACCCAGTAAAAGTGTTCTAAGAATAATTTACATTTCAAACAGTGCATATAATTCTTAAATGTTTGTTAACTTAATGTATGTTATCACTTAAAATTGTAAGGCAATACACTATACAGTTATAGAAATGATGTACCCCAAAATATGCTTCCAAACGCGGTGGTTCTTTTTACTGTTAGTTTCTAATGCCTCTAATAGTAAAATAATTTGGTATGGCTTGGCAAAAAATGCATAGATTAAAGGCAATTACTTGTCTTCCCCCCTTTACAAACCTGCTGACTCAGTATTTTGTAAAGCATAATGCAAAATATTTAACACTTTGATCCATTCCATAGTGGGTGGTTAGCATTAAGGCTGTTAAGAACTCTGCAGTGAAGGCACTGAAGTTCAAGTGATAAGGCTTCATTTTTAAGCTAGTTCTGCAGTCTTCAAGAGCACAATTTGAGTCTTGAAAGCAGTTGCAGTCCTTCTCATTGAGAAACCTTCCTCCTCCATTTCTTATGCTCATCTTGACATAAATATCCCCTTCACAGGGTAAACGGTCCTTTTCTTTCACTGATACGAAGAAAGTTGGCTGCATTTCATCATGATTGACAGGCTTTTTTTTAAATCCAAAAAGGCAGCACCTTTTTTATTTTTTATACACCTAGCTAAGCTTTATTTGCTTTAACTTGCATTACATAGTAATAATTAATCTAATCTACCTTTAGGCAAACCCGCAATTAAACACCCTCAGCGTGCTTTTGTGCCAAAGCAAGGAGGAGACAGTAATAGCAATCTTAACCCTGAAGCCTGTGATAGTTATGTTGAAAGGAACAACAGCCCGTCTGCACTGCTCTGTGTGGTTAAAAAAAGCCCTGTTTCTCAGACCGCATCCCATGAGATTCCATTAAGCACTGTACGTGTGGTTAGCTGGAACAAAGAAGAAAACAGACAATTAATAAATAAAAAAATACGCTTCGTAACACAAGTGCATGTTTGCCAAGCGCTTCAGTGAAGAAAATGTTAACAAAATAATTTTTCCATTCACATGGTACAATACTAAGATTATACCTAAACAATATTCCATAAACTGTTCTTAATTTCAAACAACATTAAATGAGCGCAGGGATCAGATGGATAATAATATTACTGCAGCTTTACAAGTAAACAATCATAAGTGTATTCATGGCAAATGCAAGGTGACCCTCTTTCACTTGCGGGACGAGAAAAGGCTCTCTACAGGCCTAAGCACACGCACATGCTGCATGGGAGGTTGGTTGGTTTATTTTTGAACATGCATTAACTTCATCAGGTGCCCAAGTCAAATATATGGGAAGAGAACACCCCAACTGTGCTGATACCATGTGTATAAATTTATGAAGTGTAATTTCGGACCTAGAAGCTGTACTGCAAATGCTTGCAAGTTCATCATCAAGTTCTGATTCCCATTTACTAGTGATAAATTATTAAAATGAGGAATAGAACTTAAGATGAACATATACGTGAAGCTCCGTTTAATGGGTCTGATACACCAAAGTCAATGAAGTGCTGCCAGCCAACTGCAAAGACAGATGGATCAGACCCTAAATGAAATGCACTATAATGTCTTAAAGCACGTGTTAACATCTGTATCCATTTCACAAAATAGTTAATGCCAGCTTACGTGGGAGGACTCCATCACCGAGATCAAGTTCTGCTATACTGTCTGACAAGAGAACAATGTTCAGATACTTAGTAAAAGCTACACATGTATATCCCATAAAAATCATCACTGCTTCTCTTACTCCCACATCTAGGTAGGGAGGTCAGGATGAGAACTGCAGGGTGCAGTGTCTTGAGTTCAGAGAAGTTGATCTACCAACTGCCTGCCTCCTGAAAGGAAAAGGGCCCTCTACTCCTCCACCGTCCTGACCCTAGGGAAGCACCTTCCCACTTACCTGTCCTCAGATTTGGCAATCACCACACTTCTCAGCGGGCGGATTCCACTCAGTAGGCTTAGCCAAAGTAAGTCTACTTTTTTTTTTGACAATCAGGAAACTCAAATGTGGACCTCCAAGGAAAGGTCCAAAATAGACAATCACTTACCCAGGATCCAATGACAGAAGAGCAGGGGAGGAAGATGGAAAGGGAAAACCACTTACATAGCAACAGACTGCCAAATTAGCTCAGCTACTGTGCCATCACCAGTGAAGTTTTCAGTTTATAACATTCATTGTAAATTTATTTTATAATCTAATTTTTAACATCTTTTACATCAGAAGTGAATTTTCCTAAAATAAATCCAGTGCTTCTTTCTAAACATATAGGATGGAATATGTAGTAGAATCAGGGCACAGCTTGGCCATCACCCTACATCACAGCCACGATGGTCTAGTTCATAGACACAACTAATATCATACTTGCCTGAGAAAGTCACAAAAACATCCGCAGTAGAATAGCTTGAAAGAGAAGTTCATTTCTGACCTGTTTCTAACACTTACTTGTCCAATGTTAATCTGAATCTTTCCATTACTATCTCACATTGCTCCACCGGTGCCATGCAAGCCACACTACATTCCCATCAACCCAATGGCAGCTGTCTGATGAGGACAGAGCACCACTCAAAAGCCACCCAAGCAGCTTTTCAGTCACCAGTGAGGTGTGGGGGCTTAACCCCTGCACATGTCTCTGTGCAGCACACCAGACTAGCAGCACGCACATACCTAGCACTCTTGCTGGTCAAGGACCAAGCCTCTAAATTGCTTATGCTCAATATGCTTCTTCCACCATACCCAGTGCCTAGAGCATGTAGCGTTAAAACAGTTTGCTGTAAATGAGTTGTATGTCCTAAGAGACTATGTCAGTATTTAACATTAAGAAACAAGATTTCTAAGGTCACTTGTCAATTATGTCATCAAACTCACTGATGGATTTGGACTCTAGAAGAGTAATATTGACATTAACTGCTTGATTCACACTACAGTCTGTTAGAAAAAATCAAGCAGCTAAAGAGATAATATAGCATACAAGTATTAACTTGTCAAGTCCCAGAAAACTTTAAGAGCTTTATTTTTTCCCAAGAAGCTGGAAGATCGTGTTGGGTGATGGAGAAAGGTGTGAACAGAGACCATACACTAGAGCAGATGGAAAAAAAAATAAAGCTGCAGTATTATCAACAGCTGGTCCAACCTGATACTTCTAAGTGCAAGAAGACTATTGTCACTCTCCCTCCTTCCATTTTTGAGACACATCTGATGCTTTCTGGACTCTTCTATGAATCATTGCAACCTCCTAACCCAACAGCAAAGCACACACTTTTATTTTCTGGGGTTGTGGTTGGGGTTCTTTTTGTTTTTCTGCTTTGGGTGTTATGGCTTTTCTTTAGTGAAAACATTCCTGAGTTAATGCTTTGCTGGAAAACAGATCAGTTTACTGTGGTAATCTGTGAAGCATAAGCTGATACAAGATAAAGATCAGGAATGTGCAGCTCTCCTCCTTCTGGTGCTGATATTAGGCTCACTACATCTCTACATCTCTTAAGAGCTTTAAAGATGGTGTTTTTCATTTTTAAAAAAAGTTCCCATTCACTACTTGTGTATTTCAGTGATTCTGTAGCACTCCCATGTGACAGATGCCAATAGGATTAATAAAATAAATTGTCTACATAACTGATCTCCCCAAACAGACCCATTCCTTTAAGAGCCATTGAAAGGTTTCAAATGCATTTCTAATCTGTTCATTCTATAAGAGATTAGCTACAAACTTGTTCTTGCTAAAGGCAACACCATACCAACATTTCTACTGAGACAGAGTGAAAAGGAATCAATGAATTGATTTAAGAAAATGGATTTGCTCCCCTAAAAGAACATGAATGAGAGCTTCCCTGCTTTTCCAATTAGCTCTAAAACACTTGGAAAAAGATCTTGAAATGAAAAAACTGAGAAATCACACAGTCACGCTGAAAAAAAAATTTCTATTGAACAGCTAATAGCTACGAGACCTCTGAATACCAGAGCTGTGATTTTATGAAGTGACCTCTACATAGGTAAGGTTTGGCAGAGGGAGGAAAGAATCTGTATATTCAATAACAAAGGATGATTTCTAGAATGTCCATTCAGGACTATAGTATTCCAAACGTTGTTTTAGATTATTCCAATTAATACAGCTTAATGATGTGTGTAAATGGTGTATTAAAATAATTCTTTCCAACCCCATTGGCTGGTTAGTTTCTGCTTTGGGGTTTTGGTTGGTATTTCTGTTGTTTTGTTTGGGTTTTTTGTTTTGTTTTGTTTTGTTTTGTTTTTTACTGTCCAAGAATGCTGCTTCATTCAAAAGACTCTCAGTTAATTTGACATCTTTTTCAGTAAGCAGTGTTGACTTGCATTATTCCAGGGTCAATTTTTAAAAATTCTTTAAAAACTGTATTAATGAATCTTACATTATCAGTTGTTTTTTCCAGAATTCATGGTGGGATTAGCATTCAGTATCAAAATCATTCTACCCAATCCTTTAATTAACAAATTATATTCTTTTTCTTTCAGGCTTAAGTAGTCTGAGACTCACCAGAAAATTTCACTAATTAGTAAAAGAACTCTTAAACCAGTCCTAAGTACTTGTATTATTCCAACTTTTGTTGGAATGGGTCCAATGGATGGAGCACCTCTGCTGTGAAGACCAGCTGAGAGAGCTGGGGTTGTTCAGCCCGGAGAAGAAAAGGCTCTGGGGAGACCTTACTGCAGCCTTCCAGAATCTGAAGGGAGCCTACAGGAGAGCAGGAGAGGGACTCTTTGTCAGGAAGTGTAGTGATAGGACAAGGGTTAACGGTTTTAAATTGGAAGAGGGGAGATTTATATTGGATATTAGGAAGAAATTCATTCCTTTGAGGGTGCTGAGATGCTGGAACAGAGAAGTTGTGGATGCCCCATCCCTGGAAGTGTTGAAGGCCAGGCTGGATGGGGCTTTCAGCAACCTGGTCTAGTGGGAGACCCCCACTAGACATGGCAGGGGGGTTGGAACTGGATGATCTTTAAGGTCGCTTCCAACTCTAACCATTCTATGTTTCTATTATCCTTATCCAAAAAGTCTGCCTTTAGTAATGAATTTTTAGATTCTTGATTATTGTTCAAATAAATGTATCGCATGATACATAAAAGCTTTTCATATTTTTCTCAACCACAGGAGTACTTCTTTAATATCTGAAAGATACCGAGTTACAAGAGTTTTTCCCTGCTCTCCTCTGCAGAAGGATGTTTCATGATGGACCCAGTGTCTCTTTACGTGGAAAAGTTTGGGTTTATTGCACTTTATGCAAGGAATGTTTGCTGAAAATTTATTTTAGTAGCACTGCCAATCTAAGAAGACTCTTTTCCTACTGAGACACTAATTTCCACTTCATAGTGTCAACCCAAAACAAACGTGCATACTGTATGAGGAAGCTAATGCAGGTTAAAAACATCAGCTTACAGTAACCTAGCATTAAAAAAGCGGATTTTGAATCTGGCCTTGGTTAATGCCCAGGGTCTGAAAGAGCTTACAAAAACATCCACTGGGATAGAAGACACCAGGGAATAAGCATGCAGGGAGAAAGAATGGGATTAATACTTAAGCTGCTTTACACCAAAAGACATGGCATGAGAACAGACTGAGCATCTGTTAGTTTCTTGGTTCACACCCATGTGCAGAAGACTTCTAGCTTATGCAAGCTCCATGTGTGAAGCCAGGAATGACTCTGCAGATGATTCCCGCAGCTAAATGCCATTGCTGATATATCTACTGAGTCCTGCCTTTAAACAGGAAAAAACTCAACAGTCTCCTTCCCACGCATTGGCAGGCCAGACACTGCCAGCTCTGCAGTACCTTTCCAAATCCAAAGAACTGATAAATTCACCACAATAGCAGGAGAAATCAGTCTGTTCCTTCCTTCATGATTTGAGCAAAGATTTAGATCAGCAGTTTAACAGTCATAACTGTGGAACGATTTCACATTAAATAAGATTTATAAACAGACCTTTTTTTTAATTAAAAAGTTCTGTAGCTTTTGTAGTTTCTCACCTAGTTTTTCCAGAAGTATTTTTAACAACTTTTCGGAATGACTGATTTGCTGACGATCTTGTAGACATAGTTCTAGGAGAAGCACGAACAAAAGTAGATGGTGGTGTCTTGGGGATCTTCTTTACTAAATGAGTCACCCACTTCTTCTGTTCATCTTGACAGGATGCCAATAACAACATATCTCTTGCTGAAGTTACATCGTAACTCACTGTAAGGAAAAGGAAGATGATGATTCAATGAAAGCTAGGACTTGTTATCAAAATAAGAATTATGACACACCAGGTGTGCCACTGGAAAGGATAATGGCACCTGTATACCTACTTGTATATGAATTGTTTACATAATTTTGAAAGACAACAAACAGCAGGGGAAATTATGAATATAGTTCCTCTTAATATTTGTCACTCTGCATTAAGATTCTTGATCTTAACACTAATATAAGGAGAAATGAAAAAACTTACACTAACTGCAGTCTTAATAAGATGGAACGTTGTGCAGCTGCCTTGTGGCTGAATTCAAGAGTGTATACCCCAAATACTCCACAGGAGCACAGAGATGATGCTTTTACTCCAATCCAGGAAGTGGCTGAGGAATCATTCTTCAAGATCCTAGCACAGCCTGGTGATGCAGCCACTGCATTGTCCCTAATACAGACCATGTATAATAGAGAGAATGCTCTGGGAACCAAGGAGCTGCCCAGTACTTGGACACAAACTTCTAGGGGCCCGTGTGCTCTCAGGGCCCTCAGCAGAGCCATATTGGTTACACCAGCAAAGGCCTACCCCTATAGAGGCTGGTCACAGCTGCCAGTTCATAAGCAGTGTTAACAGCTACTTAATAGCACCTTTCGCATCTAAAAATCCTAAAACTGAAGAGTAGAACACTTTTAAGCTAAAGTGCTTTAATTCGCCTTTGATCATTTAGTAGTTTGGGTTAAACATGCAGAGAACACACAAAACCACACGGATACCTTTGCATGGTGCAATTAATTCCTCCTTTTTATCCAGGTGGTCTCTATGGCACTTCACATGGCATCTTCGACATTCTAGAGCAGGAGGGGGTTTAAAGACATGCCAAAGAGGTTTGGCACAGGCCTCACAGTTGGCTGGAAAGTGGTATAGCGTTGGAATAAATTCATGGCCTTTGTGATTTAGAAAATTTGTCTTCTCTGCTGGCTGTACTGGTTCTACCTCCAAATCCTTCCTGCATTCCCCCTCATTAGCATAGAGAATCTGAAAAAGAATACTGCTGTGTAATTATTGCTGAAGCACTACATATTTTTATGTACTTTTCAAAGAAGCCAACAAACTTTTTCAACAGAGTTAAATAGAAATGAGAATATACATCTTTTTACCTGGAATATTTTAGGAATTTCTTCAGTTTCAGCTCTATATACATCTCCTTGAGTTACAGGCCGGACATGGAACAGCTTACTAGATTAGAAGAAACATGAATCAGGAAATGCTAAAAGGCTATGTGTGTTTTTAAGACAGTTATGAAAGTGTGTTAAGCTCTCATAAATCTTGTTTATGCAAGCAATACGATATACTTTGAGACTGCAATATGATTTTAGGAATTAATTCATAAACCATATAGATTTTGTCTGCTCAAGTAAGATCAAAACATTTCATGGCATGGAAAAAGGGTTCCCTTACAATGGGTTCAAGATCAATCATGGCAAATTTACCTGTGAAAAAGGCTTTCAAGTTCTTCCTCAGAACACTGGGAAGTCTAACTGACTACTGCTAGAAAAGCTCAGTGATAATCCTGGATGGAAGTAACCATGAAGTATAGTACTACTCACTCTTTTTTTTTTAATAAATAATTTTATCGGTTGATAAACAATCAATGTCAGTACCTCACAAAGGCCATCTGGGGCACCACCTGTTGAAAATGCTATTAAAATTGGAGCAAACATCACTTATATTGGGTCAAGATTAAGTCCATCTACCCGAACATCCTGTTTTCAACAGTTGCCATAACAGATGTTTATGAAAAGAGTAAGAAACAGCTCAAAGACAAAATAACTCTTTTACTGGTTTTGAGCAATTGGTAGCTTAAGCACTTCCTGAGTTTGAGATTCCTTCCAGACCACTGTATTTGTTAGTCACTGATAGACTCTTCATGAATTTTAAAACATTTTTCATTTCCTATTCAACAAAGTCCCATAATATTGATCAGCTGGTTCAAACATCACACTCAGTCACGTATCAGCGATGGGCTACAGTGATATTTGATACAGTTTTCCTCATGTATAACCAATGTAAGGAGATCACAATTAACTTACTTTGTCACTCTAAACAGAAACCACCTGGAAAAGTTAAAAATGCTTTGGGCTTAATTGACACTGATCCTTTCTCAAACAGCAGGAAGAAGGTATGAAGCAGGTAGATGAGACCTAAAATATGACAGCTGGTTCCCTACCCATCCCACAACTATTGTGCCCTGCTTTAGAAAGTAGCTGTTGAATCAACTGGAAAAAACAGTTGTTACACTGAACCATAAAAAGAGAGAGCAAAAAGGTAGTTTCCACTGTCTCTGACTCTTCTCTGCCGTAACACCAGGCTCTTCCTTTCTGTAAATTCAGACCAGTGACTACAGATAGTGCCATGCTCTTTGTGTATTTAACTTTTTCTCTAACTTTTAGCAATAGTAGGACAAAGAAAAAGTAGCATCTTCTGTTAATAGCTTCCTGAAATACATATAAATGGACGTTTTCCAACTAGTATGGGAAATTAAAAATTATTCATGAAATCTTGATTCCAAGCTTCTAGATTTATTGTCCATTATCTCACACACAATGCACTCTTGCCAAATTGTATCCAAAACCAACAGTAACTTTACTTACTCTATATCTAGTACCATGGATGGATTAGACTGGTCCTTGTCCTTTTCATCATTGTAGAACAGTATCTTTTTACTGCTCACCACAACATACTGGGGAAAGAAATGGTAAAAACAACTTAAAATTGCATTTTATAAAGCAACATTTATCCTACTGTTTTTCCATATGCACATAAAAAGCCTGAGTAAATTAAAGTTTTTAAACTACTATCAGGAGACACTTAAATCATCATGCAGGCTGCTATACCACTGACAGCTGTGCAACACTACAAGCTGCAGTGACTGTATTGTCACTGGAGCACCCTAAAATGCTTGTGATGACCCTTGGAAGTCTCACCTGTACACAAACTCACAAACTTCAGTTGCTTCTCACATGTTACTATGAAAATCAGTGTAGCACTGAGAAACTCCTGCAGTGCAAAATCTATTGCTTATTCATCAAGTTGTAAATAACTTCTCTAGAGACCAGCAGGACTCGCTGCTGGTTTGCACCAAACTACTGCTAGGCTTAAAAAGATTCTCACAGCTCCAGCTAACTATTTCCAAAGCTTTCAATTTAATGGACTGGTAAAATAAAGAGCCAATATGAATCAGCAGAAACAGAAGTCTGATGTGCATTCCAAATCTAGGAATACACTGAGACAGTAAGGGAAAGGTTTGCAGAGATGGAGAAAAGAAATGGCTATTCTTTTGCTATGTATCACTTTAAAGGTCAAACCACACATTTTTTTCCAGAATGGTAAAGACATTAAAGAACAGAAACATTTGGTGATGTGTTCATTATTTCTTCTCTGAGTGTTTTAAAGGTTCTTGCTCAAAATCTGCACATGAATATATTATACTTATCCCATGCCACTGAAAAAGTGAAGTACTCCAGAATGCATGGGATTCTGGGGAATAAGCAAGAGCTACTGGGAAAAAATGTGAGTTTTAGAGCTGGAGTGGACGGCAGGCCCCATTTCCAAGTGAATTCCCAAATGCTAAGTATATCTGCAGTACCTGCCCATCTGCCCTAAAAACCCCAAGGATGTTTTCCTCAACCTAAAGGAACACAGATGCCCTTCCAGTGCGGCTCACAATCACACAGAATTATAAACATTTGTTTATAATTAAATTATGTGACAGGAATAACAAAGCAAGCTGCTCAGAAAAAAAAAGGTCTGTGACCCATAGGCCAGTTAAGATGGTACACCCCAAACCTAAGCACTTCCCAGTGAGTTCAAGCCTATAGAATTCATTGTCTGCTGCTCTTCACCAGAAGCTGCCAATGTCTTTGCTATAACTGCCCATAAGCATAAGCCCAGTGACAGCTGCGGCAGTTCGCTCCTCTGCAGTTGCAAACGTTTTAGAAACAATGGATTAGAACTCATGAGATACTAGAAAGGGTAAAAAGACTGACTGCTCCATCTATACTGAGCTCCAGGTTCAGGAACACGGCCCCTCACTACTGTGTCTCACTGGTTTCAACCTCCACTAGTTTAAGGAATGTTATCAGCATGACTCATTTTATGACAGAGGCATCCATCTGTACATCAGATTCCTTGAAAGGGCAAGAGCCATTATTCAAACTAGGAAAATATGAATGGAGTAACTGCCTAAAATATCTTGAGGGAACTAAGTATGGCTATAATGGGCACACCTAAAGAAGCTCAGAAACAGCCTTTCACTGAAAAAGCTGCATTTATGAGAACTTTAAATCGTCAGAGCTCTCCACAAGAGACCAGACAAGACAAACAGAAAAGGCTGCTGGAGGTATTTGGACAGGAAAGTACTGCAGTATTTTAGATAACCCAGAGCAGAATAAAATACATGACTTGTGCCTAAGCACAGTCACTTCTGTTCAAGGACACTGCCAAAAGTCTGAGAGCAACCTGCAAAAGCTATCAAATAGAACAAGTTGTGGAATACATTTACAAATAGGTGTGTTTCGTAAGAGCATGCAAACACTATCAGTGTTTGACTCAAATACAGCACATCAAGAACATTCTTGACCTTGCCCTGTGATTTCCTGCAATTCTGCTATTAGGGAGACAAAGTCAAATGCAAATAGAACAGAAACCAACTGAAAAGCACTTGAGGTACCTGTAGCAAACCCAGATTCCAAACTGCAGTAACCAAGCATTTGCAATATGGTACTTGTTCATGTTGCCTCTCATCAGCAGGCCTGGGAGAGTACTCTAAGCAGACGTAATTTGAAATAGGGCAGAGATTAACACTGTTTAGAGTGGGAATTCCACCACAGAGGTCCAGTTTCTGAGACTAAACCAGTACTTTTCAAGGGAGGCTGACCATTTAAAAAGTAAGGGAGACAGAAGATTCCTTGGAAATTGAGTGGCAAGTTAAAGCACAATGCAGTTTTCCATGGCCTTCAGAACCTGTGTGGTATTTCCTGCTCTCTGCTGTCAAGTTGCACAAAGAGCTTATTTTTCAGTTACAGGATATATTATAAAGCAGCTCACTTAAAGGAGAAATGGAATTTTTAATGGTTCCAAGATGCCCATTGTAAAGCATTTCCTCATCCACCTGTCATAAATTTGCACAACATTCTTATTACAGATCTCAACTGAACTTTAATTTTATTGTTTTGTTTTTTTTTCCCCGTTCAAGAAAATAATGTATCCACACTAAATTACTTTAATTATTTTGTTTGCTTCTTAAATGAGAGCTGTAAAACCAATTCACCAAATGCCTAAAAAAATTTTAAAGGGAGTTGAGGAAATAAGAAAAAAAATCCATTTGTACCTGTTTCTTCCAGCCATGTCGCTTTATATTTCCTTTGTTTGGTACTGAAAGCCAACCTTCAAGTCTTGATTCTGGTTTAAAAAAATGAATATTAAATAATATTATGTACTTGTAATAATAAAGCAGAATAGCACAAAAGAAAACAATTACTAGAAAGGAAGATGTACCACATGCAGTAATAGGCAATTACCTATTTAGCAAAGCAGAATAAAAAGCACAGCTAAATAAAATGAAAATATAAGCATTTACTTCATGCTTCACCACAAGCTAACGCTTAATGATACAGTTACTGCAAAATAAAGTGAAGCTGTTTTCCCTGATGCCAACATCTATAACTGCATGTAAATAGATTGCAAAGAGCCAGGCAGGAAAGACTTTGCTTTGAAAATGCATTACAACAGGATAATTAAGAGATTTTCAATATAAACATAATTTAACATTCACAGGAGCTATATGAAAATACCCAGCAGGAAGATGCAGCAAGTAAAACAAATCAGATCCCCATTTTCCAAGGGAAACAAAAATGGAGAGTTCACAAGAGCAAGCAAAGCTGCACAGGTGTCCCATTACTCACAGAAGATAAGCATAGGAGATAAATAAATAAGGAATGCAGGAAGAATCGACTAGATATAAAGAATAAGAGACAAATGTTTTATTCAGAATTTCAGTGGACAATTTTGCAAAGAGTAATGTACTACCGTATTTTCCTACCATGAAACTATTGAAGTAATTTAATAATGATATAAAGAAGCATCATAAGAAAATTAGCATTGTCTAACATGAATCATACGTTTAAAAAAAAAAAAAAACTTTCCAGCTAACTGATACTGGTTTTTGAAAGATATTTTTTAAATTATGAAGCCACATAATAGCAGTGAGAAGCTATCACGATTCCACTAATCTGAAATGACACGGAAAAAAATTTAAGATCTTGTAAACGTGAGAATGAGGTAATCAAAATTTCACTCCATAATTATAAATTCACTTTACAATTGAGAATTATTTTTTTTTAATTATCATAAAAATGTGATTTGTAAAAGAAGTTTCAGAGTATGGAAATATAGCCAATAGCTAACGTATGCATTCTTTAAAATAAACTTAAGTGGCAGCACTGAAAACTTCCAAAACATTAAATTAAAATTTGCTGAAACATTCTCCACAAGTATTTATGTAAAAAGGAGCTACTGGTCCCTTTTATCCTTTAGGGATAACTCTCTGTGAGATGCAGCCCAGCAAGCTCTGAAAATATATCCAAATACATGAAACACACTGTCCAAACACTTTGTTAACTAAAATGATGATGAGACTGACAACCTAGTCTTCTACAAAGCATTAAAATTAGGCATACACCCCCCTGTCCCTGCTTCTCACATTAGCCTTGCAGCATAAAATATTTAGAAGTGGACTACACTTAAAAATATAGCATCATGTCCTAACATTTCTCCACACAAAATAACTTCAAAATACCAGGGGACCACTGAAGTATTGGAATTCTGATTGGATGAAAGGCATGTTAACAGGAATCATTCCAGTAAGAAACTCCCCTGGAAAACCGAAGGTTAATATGTATTTCCCTGCCTCTATCATATCTCTCTCTCTGATCTGTATAAGAACTGCAGGGGCTGGGACTTACCCCCCAAGATCCTTCCCCAGTTCTTGATATTCCATAACTTTGGACAAGGAATCCTATTTCCTTCATATCTGCAGGCATCACAGAGAATGCTTATTCTATTTTGAATACTTTGATTATTTTTTACATGAAGTGAAGAATCTTCAATTTTTAGATATTTTAGAAATATTCTAAAACTCAAGATCTCCATTGCAAAATGAAGTGATCAACCGCTAATAAAGAACATAGTACAGACAACTGTGATTCAAAAGGACTAAGGAAGCATCTTTGTAAATTGTGGCATATAGAATCTGGAGAGATCCCATAATAATAAATTTTAAAAGATGCGGCAGGTACTATGCTGCTTATAGGGACAGTTTGAGTAGGAGTTTTTCTAAGTTTACTTCTATTTCAGCATGTTCTGAAAGAAATTTCAAAGGAAGTAGAAAGCAGATAAGCTATTACAAATTAATTGGTTGACATTCTTTTCTGTCTACTACAAATCTATTTTAGTGAGCAAATTCTATTTGCATGAGAGATTATTTCTGAACTGTGAATAATGTCTTGCAGTTGAAAATAATAGTTTCTGAATGTACTCCTTTTCAACAAACCTAGCATTCATCTGGAACCAAATGTACTCTTGAAAGGGTAGATGCGCATTTCCATTCCAACCTTGCCACAGAGGTTTGTCTCAAACAATATTTATAATATATTTTAATTTCGCTTGACAGAATTAGCTAGCACAACCCAAAATGCTCATCTGGCCCTTTCATAAAGATTTGATCCAGAAGAATAATATTTATGAGTGTTCTGATTAAGTAATTAAGAAAATATGGACTATCTAGACTATGAAAAACAATCTTCCATTCCTTTCTTTAAAAATAGGCTCAAAACTATTGCCTGACAACTTCCCTGTATTTTGGAAAGAATCCCAGAACTGATACTTTGTATTTCAAATCCAGAAAATCCAAAAAATATCTGATGTCTAGCTGGACCTGAATAGAATATGAAGAAACAATTCCATGAAGGCCACAGATCTCATAATTATCTCCAAATATATATTAAAACATACATTTGTATTCTAAACATCTTCATGGTTAGCATTCACAATGCCAGGATTTGTTGTGATTCAGTATGATAAATGTGAATTCTAACAGTAAGTCTTCAATAAAATCACACAAGACAACCATGACTGTATTGATTTATGAAATTTTTTTGTTGGAGTACAGTAATACGAGCGCCTTCATGAGCAGTAGAGCATCTCTTTCCAATGTTCAAAAATTCCTACTCCTCAGACTCTTCCACAGTAACCAAAAACCTGGAGATATCACCTTGCTAATTCTTTCTAGTCCACCCTTCCCATTTGATTCTTTCCTTCCTTGGACTGTCTTATTATAATTTCCTGTGGATCTCACCAAGGATCGTTGGCTGGATCTCGCTTTGAGGTTCATTCAGGTGATGGCTACTAGCAGGTATTTCAGAAAGTCCTATCTGTGTCCCATATTCCATAAATATTGTTGGCTTAAACGGTGTAAACATCATTTATAACATGCACTGAAAATATTACGTGCTGCAGTTAAACTTGTAGGACACCTCAATTGCTTAAATTATCTTGCCAATCAGATGAAAAGAATTAATTCACAACAGGTTAAGTGCCCTCTAACAATTAGGAAAAATGCCCTTAAGTTCCTGATTACACTTCGTCTTGGCAAAGAAGAATTCCGTTTACAATCATGTACGTATTAAGACTTCCTAAGTCCAGCCAGGAGGAAGAGGAATTCCAGAAGCATCATTAAAAGGCAAATAGTTCAGCTGTTTCACCAAGGACTCTATCAACTTCGGAGACATGAACTTAGCCATGAGCTGCTATCTGAACCAACAATCAGGAGCCAGAGTTACAAAAAATGCCTAGAACTGAATACAAGGAAAATCTTCCTCCAAGTTATGATCTTTCCCATCTGGTGAAGCAAAAGACTGAGAATAGCCTGGCCTGTCTAAACAAGCCAATTCCTACCTCAGCGTTGCCCTGAGAGCTACCAGAACTCAAGGGGGTATTTAGTTCAACGCAGACAGAAACCTGCAACTAAGATGCAGCTGTGTGTTACCATGTGATTTCTCCATATCTACATCTACACAATTTTTTCCGGTGATTTTTCTAAGTATTAGGAATTCACTTTAGCATTACCTTGAATGTATTCATAGAGTGCAAAGCCTTCTGACCCCAACATTTTACAAGATGCTCTTTCTGTAAATAATGAATTCTATTCTTGTAGCCTCTCTGGCAGCTGGTAACCTAAGCTCCTTTAGTTAGGTAAGACACTACCCCATAGCCTGAACCTCTCTGCCGTACATGAGGACAGCGGGAAATGCTTGGGAACAGGGGTCTCTGGAATTCCACCAACATTTTTTCCTCAATTAAACCAGAGACTGGTCATCACCAGAATTAAGAGCACGGTACCATTCTTTTATACATTTACATTATTTTGTGTTTTCATTTTTTCCCTAGTGAGACTTTTACTTTGACAGGAAACTGCTAAATCACTCTGATTACTTATTTAGTAATCCTGCCATTTATTTGCCTTAAATATTTTTAAGGAATGTCATTGCCTTGAGAAAGGATGGATCAGCTAAAGAATCTTCCTGACTCCTCATCAGATCCACCTCTTAAACAAAATGCTACTCAAGGTGCTCTGAAGGAATGTCTATGGGCTGCAGAAGTAATGACAGTTGAAGACACACAACTTTGTATACAAATAAATGGTAGCAAATGAACTGCTGTGCTTTGCCACCTGTTTTGAAGAGATTACTTGGTTTGCAGAAAATATCCACGCGCTGGATAATTTCCTATTTGGTGGCATGGGGTATTTCTTTTTGAAGACTGGCTTGTTTCTTTCCTCCTTATAAGGCTAGTGCACTCCTCTGCTAATTGCTGCCTCAATTGCTTCTTATTCAGATCCTGATCAACTCAGAGTCTCACTCAAAAAAAACCAAAAAAACAAAGCCAAAAATAAAAGCATGTAGGGACATGGCCCAAATCAAAAGAAGTCCTAATAATATGCATTACAGGTCCTACCTGTATCATACAGTAACACCAGCATCACAACTGCAGTACAAATCAGAGGCATGTATAGAGAAAAGGGTAAAAAAGAAAGAAGAGATGACAAATGAAAGGTGAGTACAAAAGAAATAGTTAGAGGGGTCATGAGTATAGAAGACAAGGTGGAAGACTACAAGAACTTCCAGCAACTGTGATGTTCTAATTAACAATGGAAAAGCTACAGCTGACTTGAAAAGATCTTGCACATAGCAAAATTTCTGCCTCAAAATTTAAGTGGCAGGGCTTACAGGCAGACTACACACATCTCCACAGGTAAAACTGAAAAGTAACATACCTTAACAAGGCAGACAAAGAAAGAGCTTACTCCTGTAATCTTTCCAAGATCTAAGACACACCGGTGTCATAGTAACATACTATGACCCGTAAGAACAAAACCGGGGACAAGCCTATGGCCAGATGGAAGTATTGGGTGTTTTCAGTGTAATAGACACACAGTCAATATGCTGAAAATGGCTGAGAAGGAAAGCTGAGGAAGTTCAAACCTACCCTTTTATGTAGAATAAATCTAGCTTGTTTTCTTGTAGAAAAAAAATAAGCTCTCAGTTCACAGGAGTTCAGAAATTTTCAATAAAAAATTATGAACTATGGTGTTCTTCCTTTAGGACACTGTCGTGGTTTCAGCCAAATTCACACACTATCAAACATAAGGCTTGATTCCAAATAGTAATTTCAGGGGAGAAAAAAACCACTTTAATAAGTAAACCCCCGCCAATTTCTTTTTTTTTACCTCATTTAAATAGAATACATTGAGAATTCATATCTAAGAGAAAAGCTCCTGAGAAGTACTACCAGTTCAGAAATACCAGAGGGAGTTCCTAGTAGGTGACAGCTAAGAAAAAAAAAAATTTCTTTCATCAATCTAATAGCTCTAAGAATTCCCAATATTGAATTTTGATGGAAGTTTGACCCAGAAGATGTTTTGGAAAGAAGCAGAATAGACATTTACTTTACAAGATGGCAACAGGGTTTTACAGACCAAACATCTGAGGGCAAAAGGTTTCTTGGATAGAATGGAAGTTGTGAAGAAAAGGCCACATTATTATTACTCAAATGAAGATCTATTCTAGGACAGAAATCATTTTAATATAAGTACAAATGAAAGTATACTACGAGAAGACAGGACACAAAAATAGACACAGAAAGGAACAACTACAGAAAAATATACACTAAGTCTCATAACCTACCTGAAATTTCAGTCACTCTAAGACCCCTGGAAAAACTCTAGAATGTGGCAACCTGAGCAGCATGAGGTGCATTAACAGGAAAAGAGACACCTAAAATGATTCTATTTACTTTTATCTGATAACACTGAGGTCTTAAAATACCCAAAATAGTATTCTATTTTCATACGTTTGAACAACTTTTTTTACAATAAAACCAGACCATAAGTCTGTAATACAAACACTTACTAAGAATTTCATGATGAATTATAAGTTATTTCACAATACAAAAATATAAACCTAGCTCGAACATATGGAAATTGTTAAACACAGCTTATTATCACTAAATGGATTTTTTTTTCCTTCATCTAGAGATACAGAAGTGGATCACATGAAAGCACTGAGTGATTACACTTTTCAAACACTGGGGAAGAGGGAATCACTAACTAGTGTAAAAATCAGTCTCAAAATATAGTGCCTACAGAACTGACACTACATGGAAATGCCTAACTACACTGTATAATTTGTTCTTATTTTAATCTGCTACATCAGAGTAACCTACAATCAAAAATGCATTATGGAAACTCCTGCAATTATTTTTCACATCAGCAATTATTGCCAGCTGTCACAAAGGTGCTACATAACTGTGGGTAAGAACAGACTGTGGAAGTACTGGCCCTGTATTCTATTACTGGATACTGCACACACATTGTATTCACTATATTCAAACAGCAGCAATTGTAAAGATACTCTTTCTATGAAACTACCTAAAAGATATGCAAATGACAAGCCACACAGTGTCAATCATGTGAGAAGAAAATAAGACTTAAATATAAGCAGCTAAGCTATGAAATAAAAACAAAACAGAAAAGAAAAAAAAAGAAAAAAGGAAGTGGAGATGTGATCTAGAAAGAGACAGCCAGAAGATTTTAAAAGTAACTGCTGTGAAACAATACTTTCCAAAACTATGTGTATCACAAAATCCAGTAGTTCAAATATGCTTTTCTCTTACCTGAAAGATTTCCATCTGTTTCATCTGTCGGGAGACTAGCAACACTGGTAGAATCCATTCCTTGCTGGAGGTCCAAAATCTTCCTTCGTAGTTGTTCTATGTCACTCTCTTTACTATCCAGCTGCATCTGGAGCTCATTCCTGTACGTAGATTCTTCTGCTAGTTGCTGTATTTATATACACATGCATAGTTACTGTGACACCAAAAATACAGCAGCAAAGTATTCGGAAAACAAAACTAATCGCTTTTTTCTTTTTTTGTATTTCCAGATACTTTTGATAGTATCAGCAGAAGTTATTATAGTACAGTGTTCATTCACTTGGATAAAAGTTAAATATCAAAGATCAAGCAATACATTCAAGTATGTAACAGTCTAACTAATCTATTAAATTACCACCTGTTTTGAAAAGGAGATCACCTACCAGTGAAATAAACTGCACAAATAGTGTGTTACACAGTATTCATATTTTTAGTCTTCATATTCTATTTTTTACTTCCACAGTTAAGACTTTAGAAAGGGGAAGTGAATGAGAAACACAGTTGCACACTTGTCAAGTTGCCTGCCTCCCTGAAGTTCTGTAGCCTAGAACATGGGAAACAGAACTTGCTGTTTTTTACAAGTAGGCTAAGAGTTACACATTTTTTTGGCTGAGAGAATTTCACAATGTAACCAAAAAAAAAAAAAAATCAGATTATTTTACCGCTTGCATTTCATTGAGCTCCTTTTGATATTTTACTACCATCTGATTGAATTTCTCTTTTTCTTGATTCAGCTCTAATTGGAGCTTTCGGTTTTCCTTCTCTTTCTTCCTCAAATCTTGCATGTTAGCTTTCTTTCTGTCTATTTTAAAATCTTTCCGATTCATTATCTCAGCCAGTTTGTTGACAGCCTGGTAAAAAAGGGAAAAAGGAAAACCATTTTCATACAAAACTTCTAAGTTCCTCTAGTAATAGGATTCGATCAAAAAAAAAAAAATCTTTCCCAACATAAATGGCCATTACAATACAAGTAATATCAAAAGGTATACAGCATCAACATTTGTTCTTTCAATTGTATATATCAACAATGCATATTATACATCATGGTTAGTACAAATTTAAAGGAACTAAGAGTTAGTTGCACAAAAAACAATAAACTGAAAATATCTCTGATACTGCAAAGTAATTATTGTTACTAAATTGTATAAAAGGTTATACCTGTGTCTTCAGAGTTCTTTCAGTGTTAATGCTCTTCTCATAATGCATTCTAATATTATTTATCTCCTCCTCTTTTTTCATTTTGTATTCTGTTAAAACAATATTCAACTTTGAGATATTTTAGGACAAGGTAAATATTTCTAAGCTTAGTCACTTCTACAATTGTGTTATTTGTGAGTTTTTCTTCATATTCCTGTTGTGTCACTGTATGTGCAAAATACAGTTTGCAACGATAAAGGTTACCAGTCTAATGCTCCTGTAATGATAGGAAATTACCAGAAGGCTGTATCAGAAAGGCACTAAGATTAAATACTAAAGCCGACATACGTATTTTTGTTTCCTAGTGATGACCAGGTTTGTTGCCTCTCTTCTGTGTATGCACTACAACACCAGAAGTGTTTCTGCAGTACCAAAAATTATTATGTCAGTACTTCCACAGAATAAGACTGATATGATTGGGCTCACATTCAGTACAGGGGAAAACGTTTTCTTTAAACAAGGAATGACTCTGTTACATTCCCCACACCTCTCACACCAGCTACTCAGTTCTACTAATCTTTCATATCTCTACCCTGCTAATTTGTTCCCTAAGTTTCTAGAAGTATGTATTTCACTGATAAGGATTTCTCCACCAAAACCAGAAAGAGTTAAAAAATAATTTTCAAGTAACAAACTCCATAAATAAAAATAAAAAAATCCTGAAAACTGCTTGCTCACCCAATGAGAAGGGCAGAACTAAGAGAAAGTATTTTTATATTCCTTCCGGCCTACACAGTGTTTGCAACAACACTGGCAACACAACTGATAAGCCCTTTACTTTCATAGCTAACGGGTATTAAAGCATGCATTCTGATTTTATAACGCTTGCTCAAAAGCAAAACCATGTGAGTAAACTGAGTAATAAAGTAACTTCCCACATAGTCAAAATACACATAAATAGAACGCAAATCCACTGGTATGTATGAGATCACAACTTCGTTTCTGAATCTGAGATCTTAAGGAAGTTGAAATACTGGTACTGCTTTACTGCAGATACTGGAGATAGAAACAAGAACTGTAATAAATACACTGTGTGCAATATGAAACAAGGAAAATGCATTTCCTCAATAACTTTCATGTGCACAAGGGCATGGCAGGCAGAAGGGGGTTTGACAGACAATGTATGGATGAGCTGTACTGGACAAGCATCAAGTGCCTGCCTGCAGAAACATAGTGCTAACTTGTTCTAAAAAGTTAGAGGGGACTGTAAGCAGAAACTCACTTTTTCCTACCTGCTACAGCTGAGGTTTCACTTGCTTTCAATAATAAAGGCAGTGCATGGAAATGAATGCAATACAGTAGAAAGAGTGGCAATTTATGTGGAAGATATATTTTCAAGATTAAACCAGTGACTTCTACTATTTTTCATCAAGCCCAAAATAATAGGGAAGACAAAAAGCAACACCTCCCACTTTCCATTTCCATTTTGACACATACACTTCAATTGTGCTTCATAAGAGATGAATTAAAACTCCAAGCATGACATACCTTCCTCCTGTTTCTTAATTTTTTCACTGATCTCTGAATTTTCCTTTGTTATTAAATCAACATCTTTGGTTAATGTGCTATTAGTTTCTTCCAGCTAAATGAAAACAAGCACATTTTAAAATAAAGAACTTGCTGTAAATTCTAAAAATATTGTAACATTCTCATTTTAAATGCCCTTAAATCTATAACAGCCATTATATATCATGAAAAACAGGTATAAATCAGCACAAAAATAGAACTAAATGTGGTCTAAGTCAAAACATATGGAAGTAAATATATATATGAGTTTATTTTTTAAAAAAAAAAAAAAAAGGAAAGAAAACCCATTACACTTTCAATATGTTACTGCCAGAAGACACAGTCAGGATCACTTTGCTAACCACTTAACAAATACATATTAAAAACCAGACATAATTGCATTCCTAAAAGAAAGGTTTTGTTTGAAGCCTACAGGAATGATTGCATATTGAACTAACAAAATTATTGGAACATTTGAAAGCAACAAATATACAGACAAAGAGGTATTTCTTTTCTATCATAGACATAGTCTTCTAAATGCTTCTTAAGAAATGGTGGCAATTCTGGAGATTTCAAGCTTAGAAAATAAAAAAATTGCGAACAATTTCTGCTATCTTTACACAGAGACAGTAGTCCTAACAGAAAATTTTGAGCAAGCGATCCAAGTTCAGTTACACCTAGAGTTTTACTCAAGTTTTACATGCCCTGGAATCTTGAAATCTGCATAGCTGATGCTAAATGGGAAAAAACAATAAAGATAGAATAACTATGCTATATATGGCTTGCTAATTGAAACTCTTCAGTTAAGACATTTATCAACCTGATAGTAATACAAACTGTAATTCAAAAATTACCGTTTGGAGTTTGTATTGGGTTGGGGTTTTTTTAATAGTTTACCAGTGAGAAGAAACTCAAGACTTCCAAGTTGTTTGTTTTTTTTTAAGAGACTAAGTACTTTTACACTAAGAGTCTCTAATACACAGCTCCACAAATTTACAAGATTTTAAAAATACATTGGGCAATGACAAGAAGTAATTACAAAAAGTTATTAAATTAAAAAGTAAAGTATTAAATTAAAAAGTAAATTAAAAGGAAAATACTAATTTCTGTTTAAACTGGCAGATATATATATATATATATATATTAATTACAGTGGAATAACTTACCCTTCTTATGATGCCGTCCTTCTCAGACATTTCTTGCCTGTGTCTTGATGCTGCTTTTTTGCTTTCCTGACTCAGTTCAAAATACTGTTCTTCCAGGAGCGCTCGTGACAACCGTTCTGACTCAGCTTTGGTTTCAGCTAAATCCAACTGGGTAGTGAGCGTTTCTCTGTAAAAAAGATGTTAAGATTTTGTTCCCCTATGCAAAACATTCCAAATTTTCAGGAAGACTAAACCCAAATTCTACCATTCAGCTGTAATTATCCTAGTTTCTTAAGAAAAGAAGACTAAAGGAAATCACTCCTTCCCCTCCCTCCCCGCTTTTTCTTTTTGAGTTTGATACTACTACTGAAAAACTTTGCATTGGCAGGATTTTTTTCTCCTATATCATATTTATTAGTCCACTATCTTCCCTTTTGTAGCCCACCAAAATGCATCATGAACACTGTACATAACCTTCTCCCTTTATATTGTTTTCCAATGCTGATGCTCAAGCAGAACAAGATGCCCAGACTTTAGAAGAGAACTTCATGCAGTTCAAGTCTATAGTCTCCTTCTTCAAAATAAACACATATTAAATAAATTAATAAACTGGAAAAATAAGCTTAAAAAACTTAATTTCTTATCTGCTAACTTAGAAAATAGCACATCACAATTAATGGTTGGTGGATTATTTGTTTTTGCTGTGATCAGATTCTACACTTAGAATTCAAAGTATTCTGATTACTTTTTTCTCAAAATTTTTTTGTTTACTTTAGAACTATACCAAGTAATTATCAGGATAACATAATCAAATTTTAAAAGCTGTTACATGGGCAAAATCATTACTACAAACTGTAACATTTTTTCAAAATGTTGCCTTTCCTAAATTCTCAGTAGTCATCATTCCTCTTCCAGACATTACAAGTAGAGGCCAAAGCAAATATGAATAACTGTATTTGGCTTTGTGAGTCAGCATAGCTAACGTTCTATATATTTGTCATCTTACACTTTTGAGACATGTCTTTTTTGGAAGGAATGAAACATTTTAAATCTGACTCAAAACCTTCGTGAGTGAGACCGTTATATGGAAAAACTTAAGTCTATTTAAAAAACACAAGGGCATTACTTTTCGTTTTGCAATTCCTGCATTTTTCTTTGAGTTTCTTTATTCTTTTCATCAATTTCCTCTTTCAGCTCCTTAACCTGAGTTTTGTAAAGTGTCTGTAAAAGAAAGCATAAAAAAAAGAAATATTATTCAAATTCCATACTGAAAATCATCATTGTTTTGGTACTGGTTGTTTTTGAATCTGTCAAACCCCAATATGCCAGGACCACCTTTAACAGAATTTTGTCCTTCCTGCCTGTCCAACAGGCTCCTTTCCAATTTCCCTTGTGCAGGGAACTGATGTGACCTGGTTAGTTTTCAGTTTTCTAGTCTGGTTTCTACATAGTTGTACAAACACACTTGCTGACAAAGGAGAAGGAATGCACTAGGACACAGCTGAGCAAGTCTCTTGGAGACAACAGGACAAAAGTGCATCCTCTTGTACCATCACTGTCTCCAAAGTGATGTCTCCAAAACACTGTCCTATGCTTCCACCTGTTGTATTCTGTCTATATCATGTATCTTTTCTCTTGAAGGGTAAGTTTTTTTTGTGCATAGACACGCTTTGTCCTGAAAAAATGATTCAACACAAGTCTGATTTATGTGAATGACTTCTGTTCTTAATTACTACATGTTATTAAAAGCACCAATAATTCTGAAAGTTGTTCTTCTGTAGTAAAACCTGATCTACTTTTGCTAAATATTCCGACTAAATTAAAAATCTCTCATCTAAACTACATACTAGTGAAAAAAGAGAAAACTGAGAGTGAAACACAACACCTGGAATGTTCTTTTTAGCAATATGTTATGGAGAAAGGTACAAAAAAATGTCTGTAAAACATAATGAATTTACAATCATATGCAGTTTAGAAAACATGACATTTTTATTTCCCCTCCAAGGAAGAAAAAAACTTTAAAAGTACTTTCCAAAGTGAAATGAAACTGTCCATATTCACAAATGTATTTGTAGTTCAGGCATTACAGAGCAACTCATACTACTGCTTGGGTTTTTTTCACAGAAATGAAAAAGATCAAATTAAATCTATGAGATACACATTTTTGGTACCTGGAGTACTGAGTAAGGTTATTCAGGGGCTCAGGTGCAGAGAAGGTATCTTTTAGAAGGAAAAGGAATACCTGCAGAATGCTACTGGATCAATGGCTCTTAAATACATTTCTGGTAGATCAATAGCATGAAATATATTCCAGGAAGTATGAAGATTTTGAACTGTCTACAACAAGGTTTCTAGGTATGTCAGAGAAATATCTCTTTTTCAACTTCAAGATAGGAATTACTTTGATGAATAATTCAGGTAAGATTTACTCAATGCAATATGTAAGATTTGACAAAACTGCAATGCAACATATTAAACAGGCTATCTGATGTTGTCTAAGCTACTAGCTGTTCAATGATATTGTGTCAAAGTGCAGCACTTGCAATTCTTCACAAGACTTACCGAAAAATACTGCTCAGCTTCAAGCTGATCCTGAAGCTCACGCATTTGACCTTCATTTCCTCTGTATTGTCTTTGAAGGAATAAAAAAGGAAAATGTGTAAAAGCTCAGCTATTAACAAATGACAAAGATAAGACTATTTGTAATCAGAACAGCATCCTACAAATATCTTACAGCTGTGCATATATTATTTCACAAAGACCAAGAGTTTGCTGTAACCTAAAATTCTCTTTCAAATACATTCTTTATTCTACCCTGATGATTGTTTCCACACGTAAGTTAGAAGACAAGAAGTACTCTAAATGGAGAAACGTTAAGTCAGCTGAAGGAAGATATGACAGAAACCTAATTAATGAAAGATTTCTTCAGTGAGCTTCAGAAATGTTAAGAAAAAGAATCAGATAGTTAAATTGCGAAAAAAGCTATTGACTGCCATGTAGTAAAACTAAAAGGGCCTTATGATTTAATAAGTAGTGTCAGTGATTTAATAAGTAGTATCACAGTCAATCCATAAAAAAGTCACTCAAAAGTGGCATATATGCCTTGACATAGAATGATGAGCCAAGTTCTGCATCATAGCTCATAACAAAAATATTCCAACACTGAAGTCTACATACAGGAATCATAACATGAAGCTAAAAATATTCTTTTAGTTTAGGAAAAAATGGCTATGTACCCGAGAACGTTTTTCACTAATATAAACAGGCAAAACAGTGCATGTATAATTAAGCAACTTTTTCTGTTTTATTTCAGATTTTTACTTACTTTGCAAGTTGAGCCAATTCAAATTCCAGTAATCTCTTTGCTTCCAACAATGTATTGATTTCCTGTTTCAGCTGCTTCTCAGAACCCTTCAAATTATCTGCTTCAAAAGCTTGTGCCTTTAATTCATTCTGTGCTATTATTCGCTTATTTGTCTCTTGCTCTAGCTGAAGTGTTAGATTCTTTACCTAAATGAAAAGTATTTCAATTTAGGAGAGTTTGGAGAATTTTTAAAATGGGTTAGTTAGGAGAATTTTTAAAATGGGTTATTTTATGTCAAACACCATTGCCTGGATGCTACACTTTGTTCAATGTGTAAAAATATTCCTTAATGTCCAAGTACTTCAGTGCAATAATCCTATAAATACTGTTGCCCTTACAGAATGTACTGATATGAGGCTGCAGATGATAAAGCTCTGCTGTTCTTAGCTTATTTCAAAGTCCCAGCTATGTTTTACCTTATCTTGAAGACAACAATGGAAGAAACCTAAATTGTCTGTTGAAAGGTCCTGCAAACCCTCCCTGTGGATTTCAGATCTTAAAAACTTCTCACCCTAGAAAAAACGGCAGCCTACTAGCTGCATAAAAACTAACACTAATTTACACAAGTCGTGACCTCTAAGAAAGGTGTTATAACCTCATTCCTTGTGTCCTGTAACAAAAAAGTAAGGATGAAACTATTATTCTTAGCACGTAGTTTTCACACTCAATATTCTAATTGCTTTTCTGGAGAATGCAAACTCGTAACTGCAAATCATTCAGACTACAGAGTCCAATTCATAAGCAAGTTTTTCCTTTAAAAAATAAAAGGAAAAATAAAAAATTGCATTATATTAAATTAAGGCCTCATATATGTAAGGCATCCAAGAACTAAGAAACAAGCTGAAATTACCTAACATCATTTAGGCCAAAAACTGCCTTTGGATCTACTGACAGGTGTGCTATACAAGGAGCTCGGTGTAGGTGAATTTAATTTTCTTTTTCTCAGTGCACCCACAATTTATTATTTATACAGAAAATTGTTAGTGATGAACATTTAGCTTACTTCATCTTCCAGTCTTTCCTTTTGCTCAAGAACGTGTTCTAGTTTCTGCTGAGATTGCTTCAGGTCAAAGTCCAGCATAGAACACTGTTTTTCAGCTTGAACTATTCGATTTTCTGCCTTTTCTCTAGCTGCTCTTTCTTCCTTTACTTTTTTTTCCATTTCTAAATAAGATTAAGGAGAGACAAACAACAAAAATTAGCATCTGCAAGTATGCTTTTGTAAACACAGTCTTAAGCATCCCAGTATTTTTCAGGCCCTTTTGTTCAGCTATTTGAGCTCTTCTGCTGTTAGATGGACTGATTACTGAGTAAAAAATTCCTGGCAGTATTACAAGAAATTCTAAAAAAGAAATACAATTCCAATTTGCACTCAAAGCACTGGAATATTATGATCACAACTGAAAGTTAAATAGTAAAATAAATAAAAAATGCAGATTCTTGCAGTAAGCGTTATGAAACAAAGGCAAAGTTTCCTTTCCAAAGGAGAGATATGCTACCATTTCCGTTAGCTTTCTGTAAACTTACAAACTACATATGCAGGTACTGGTTACCTTCACAGAGAAAACTTGATGTATTCAATTAAGATATGAATACATATCTTTGATTCATGTCTATGTACCTATAAAAGAAACTCTACCACTTCACACAAGCCTAATACAACACCAATATTTTTAATGCAGTTACATAGAAATGAATGCTCCAAGACACCTGTCTTGATAATGTATTCTTTCAATTCTATTTAGCATTAGCCAGAATTTCAAGTTTCAATAGCATTATAGAAGTCAAGCAAGGCTTTGAATTGCAAACACAGGATTATATTCAAAATATTAAGAAACAATACAATTTTGATGGTACAAGTACCATGGTAGAGAAAATAATTCGAAATGTGTAGCTTTCATTATGTACATTTTAAGATTTTTATATGCATTTTCTTTATACAAGGGATTAAACACTTGTGTAAGAGTACTACATTATAGAATGTTGCATTTTAAGATCTCATAAATACCTTTGATTATGTATTCACTTGAAACTTGCAAGAAATACATACCACACATTGCAACCGATCTTGCCTCCTCTATTGACTGATGTTTGTCAGTTAAGCGAGCTTTAGTCACTTTGTGTTCATTTACTTCCTGTTCTAACCGGTCTTGTAATGATTTGAGTTTGTAGTTCAAATCTATCTCTAAATTATTCTTTTCCTAAAGACAAGAAAAAAAAAGTTACCAGATTTCTGTACTGTATCTACAATATCTGAGGGAATCACATTTCCTTTCTTCCCTTTTTTAGTGCTAACTTTTTGTTATGAAGACATTAACAATGTTATTTTCCACACTTATTAAAGAATGCTAACAGACAAAAATTGCACTCAGTGCTCTGGAGAAACAGTCATTAACTTTTTTCAGTAGTGTGGAAATTCATAAGATAATGGAAACTTCTCTGTTTGAATAATTAGTAGTCAACTAAATTGGAAATGCACAACTAATCCACCAACAACATTAGAGCACAAAGGAATCGGAAATGTTGTTACCTGCGGGCAGTTCTGTTATTTCATTGTTGGGAATGCCAGCCATTAACAGTAACACATGAAACAAGGTCTGAAGATGAGCTTTGGAAGACAGGGACTTGCCTTTGGATCACTGCTTCATACAATGCCAAAAGCAAATGAGAACTGCTTACACTCTCCCTTCTGGGTAGTCATCTCTCTGGTTAATTTCGATAAACCACACAGCACAGCAAGTCTTTACCTGACCTCAAAACATAAAGCTAACTATGTAGTCTATCTAAAAAAAAAAAAAAAAACAAACCAAAACCAATCTAAAAAAGCATGTGGGATTTCATTTTACTGCTTTTTACTTGCTTCTCCATCTCAGGGCAGGGATCAGAGACATCCGGGTAACATGCTCCTACCATTCTTTGAAAGGAAGGAAGGAAGGAAGGAAAGAAACTGAAATGGTTCTGCTCCAAAGTTGATCAAAAGGTCTGGCACTGACCCTGCCAAACTGAAATCCATTATAAGCAGAAATTTAAATTTCAAGGCTTTAAAAGTTCAATTCATAGATCTTCAGGAGGAAAGTCTCTGAAGTGATAGGCAGGCAGGCAGAAAAAAAATTACTTGCCACTGGCAGAAAAGCTGCATCCTTGAATTGGCGACAGTGAGTGACAAACATTAATTTTACACACAAAGCTACATGTAAGAACAACCTGATGACTTGTGAGACTTACCATCCTGATGAGATTGTAAATTAGCACTACTTAATCATTTTAACGCATGACTGATTTAGAGCAAGAACACAGGACTTAGCATTAAATATTATTTGAAAATATAGTCAAATGCTGACAAAGAACATTAGTCACAACATCATTTTACTGTACCTTTTCTGAATGATTAAGCATATCCTGTGCTTGTTTTCTTTCTGCTTCCACTCTTTCAAGATTGTTTTTAATGTTTTTCACTTCTTCTTGTAAAGTTGTAATCCGAACTGCCATGAGAAACGAAATACCATTCGATATCAGTAATTTCACTTTGATCAATAGGCTTTTAAACCTTTATCGATTTCTGGGCCCCTAAAATATTTACACCTTCAAATTTTTCAAATATGCAAAGGCTGTATATTGTCAAAGGAAACAGATTATTTTAGCCACTCTTCATGTATCCCATTAGTAACAGTTACCAAAAAATAATCACATGCAACATGTGGTACCTGCCTTCCATCACTTCCAATATCCAATATTCAAAATTTCTTCCATTAACCCAAGTTCTGCTGTGCTACGAAACAAGCACCTTTTCTGATGTAAGCTCTAATAACATATAGATTACACAGAAAGTCAGTCTCAAATGGATCTACAGAAACTAATACAGTATGTATTCACCTAAGTGTGATGCAAGTGCTCTGCCATGGATAGAGGAACTATTCCCCATAGTCCACAGCATCTGCCACAGGACCCTGTGTGGCATCAGAAATTTATACCAAATAATAAGTAGAATCACAGAATAGTCTGGGTTGGAAGGGATCTTTAAAGACCATCTAGTGCAACCCACCTGCCATGGGCAGAAATGTCTTTCACCAGACCAGATTGCTCTAAGTCCCATCCAACCTGACCTTGAACACCTCCAGGTATGGGACAACCAAAAATTCTCTGGGCAACCTGTCCCAGGGTCTCACTACCCTCACTGTAACAATGTATTCCTTGTATCTAATGTAAATCTGCTCTCTTTCAGTGTAAAATTATTACCCCTTGTCCTGCCACTACAGGCCCTGGTAAAAAGTCTCTGTCTTTCTTAAAGCCCCCTTTTAAGTATTGAAAAGCTGCAATAAGGTCTCCTCAAACCCTTAGTAGTAGTAGTAGCATGTGTGTACACACGTGCGTGCGTGCATGACAAAGTCTTAACATATATATATAAAATAAACTGAAGTAATAGTAAATATTTTGAGACTGAAGAATTTGCACTAGCTCCTTTAAAATAAATACATAAAAATTATTTTGGATTATTCTACATTATAATTAATACCTTAAATACAGTATGCAAAAATACACCTATCAGTTCAAATGCATCTGTCTACAGCTTTACTTAATTTTGAAGTATATATTATAATAACATTCTGGCAATATGTAAGAAACTATGACATCAAAAAAGAGAAAGTCTTCCTAAATCTTATGCTTTTCTCATTCATTTTAATGTGCTTTTAAAACCAGTATGTATGAGTACCTGAATTACATAAAGCTATTAGGATATATTCGAGCAAAGCACCTTAACTCTACACCTTTCAGAAAAAGATCCATTTCCTGCAGGCTGCTGAGCTGGATTTGGTGAAAAACACATCTTCACATCTTAAAGCGCACAGAATAGTCTTCTGGTACTATTCATACCTCCTGCTTGCAGTTAACAACACACTGGATCAAACTAGACTCAATCATTTCCAAGGAACTTTACAAACATTCAGCTGAAAGTGACTTACTGTATTTGAAGCACAATAAACAGGCAACTTGATTCTTGATGTTCCTTTTCACCAGCAATGTTTACCATAAGAAAACAAAACCAAAACCACCAAAAAGTCCTCAACAAATGACTGTGCCTCATGGAAAAATTATTTTCAATACCACACACAGATGGTTTAAAATTACAAATTAAGAGGCAGGAGCCATTAGCATATGCATAGTCATGAACTAATGTATCTGAATAGTTTCTAGTATGAAAAATCAGAAGTACAAATAGCAGAATGTTCCAAGCATCCAGAAAAAATGAGATTCCACACCTGCACCCCTTATTATGCCCTCCATCTTGCTTATAAAGTAATGTAGAAGTATCACAAAAGAAAAGAAATGCAATTTAACAACAAAATCGTTTTCTCCACAATTGAAAGAAGTTAAAATGCAGAGTACATCAATTTCGCTACTGCACCAAGGCAGTAAGCCAGTGCTGTGTCTTCTCTTGCACTGTGTCAGCTTTTCACGGTTTTGTATCACTGGACTCAGACTTTTAGTCAGGGCAGCCCCACAGACCTACAATTAGTGTTTCTCACTCTTTGAATTTGATACTCTCACTCCCAAGAACTGCTTGGACACAATCAGGAAGCAAAATCCAGTCTTCAGAAATCATTCTGTTAAGTCACACATGGTCTGCAAGGTAGCTTTCCTCCCTTTATGTAACTGTACTTTATTCAATAAAGGAGGGTTATCACAGGTTTTTTGGTAAGGTATAAATATGGAAGAATTACCCTGTAGTTCTCCAATCATTTCTGATCCATGACTTCTGTCTCTTCGTTCCGACTCCAAAGCTGCTTGTAGTTGGTAATAATCCTTCTCCACCTGCAGTTTTGTGCTTTCCAGAACTCTGCACCTTTCCTGCAGTTCTCTATTCAGGGATTCTACCTGACTTAATGACTTGCTCATTTCTGTATTACCCTTTCTCAGCCTTGCGGCTGTATCCGATTCTGTCCTCAGCAAATCATTTGCTTCCTCTAGCTGTTAAAATAAAACAGATGTGATTTTCAAACATAAAAAATATCAGGACCAGGGTTTTGGGTTTTTTACACTAAAATGCTCAATTCTGCTTCTCAAATCTAAGAAATAATGAAGACAATGAACAGAAGCAACATACTTGTTTTTGCAGTTGTGTTATCTTCTCATTTGAAATTTGAGAATGCTGACTGATTTTTTTCAAGTCTTCCATCTGATCTTTCAGTGTGGACACTGAAAAGAAATTACACCATTAATAGATAAGATTAAAAAATACTCAAGGTTTTTTTTTCATAAACATTCAAATTAATTTTTGGCATATAATACATTTTTTGTTGAATTTTAGTCAAATTCTGTGACTGCAGAACAATAATGAACACTGTAGAGAACAGAATTTGAAAATAAGACAAAAATATTGTGTTTTCTTGTTAAAACTCAAATAAAAATAAACTTAAAATTTGTGCTCGTTATTTTAAAAGATCCCTTTAAATTTGCATAAGCACTTAACATGCTAAAGTAGTAGATTATTCCCCAGAACACAGTATGCACCTCATCAGCGTCAATGTTTGGACAACATGGCATACCTTCATTTTCCACATTCCGTCTTTTTTCATTCTCTTGTTCAATTTTTCTTTGGTAGTCATTTATCTTATGTTGCAATACCATCTTTTCCTTCTCAATTTGAGACACTGTTGATTCCAAGTTCTTCCTTTGATTTCCCTAAAATTAAAAGCAGTGGTATTCTCTATTTACAATTTAAGGAATCCCTAAACCAGTATCTCTGCAACTAATAAATCAAGGAAATTGATGCACCGTTTCCAGTGAATGAGTTTCTGGCTTCCTTGCAAAGGTTTTCAGGAAAAATAGGGGTTTTTAGCTTCTACATAACAAATTTATGAAACTAATAAAAAAGTTCTTGCTAACATGATTATATGTAACTATTAAAATTATCATTAAGACACAACAGGAGGACTCAATAGAAAATAATCTGTAGATTAATTTTTAGAGTAACTGATTTTTATAAATTCCAGAGAAATGAGCAAGACTAAGCAAAACATTTAGCAGAGGAAGCAGAATTCAGCGTGACTAGCATAAGTAGAAAGTTTTTGAAAATTTATAAAAATAAAAAATTATCTCTCAGTGCTACCTATTGAAATGTGGCAGTTTGGCCTCCAATTTAAACTCAGAACAATTTTTTGAGTCACAGAAGAAATATCTTAAATCACAGAAGTATTAACCACATTATTTACCCAACTAAGGGTTCAGTGAAGAAAAAAATATACCTCTTCATCCAGTTCTTTCATTATCTTGTCTAGCTTTATGTTTGAAGATCTAAAAATAAATCAAAAGCATTTCAGCATTATTTGAGGACACATTATCTGTAGCATATTTCTAATGATATCATTTGGGACTGTTACTAAAGTGAAAATTTAGATTTTGAGTAATGTTATTTTGTAACAAACATTTGAAACTAAAGAAAACAATCAATCAACCATAGGGAATAATTTGTAAAATAAATTATTAAGTATTTATCAACTTTGCTGCAGATTATATATGCAAAACCTTATATGTCACATTTTCTCCCTTAATCTGCAAAGGTAAAAACAGTTTATGTGCACAACAGGCAATCATTAAAATCAGAATACCCTGCTGAACTGCTAAAACTTCCTCTAATATGGTTCATTAATTCAAGAGCAGACAGCTCCTTACTATGGATAAAGATATCTCAATAGTATTATTTGAAAGTCTTTTTCTCAAAGTAAGGTACTAGAACACAGCACTACAGAGAGAGTTAGGGTAAGTCTATAGTGAAACCTCAGTCAACTTGCAGTAACACTGACACATCCTTTGCACTTTTGTAGCTAACTGTCCCGCTTCAATGACCATGTTACCTGGCAGGTACAAAACCGAGCAGTTACAGCAAGGTATCCTACCTACTAACTCTGCAGTAAGCAGTAGGGCATATCAGAAGTGCTCTGACAACTTCAGCAGTACTGCAAGAAGACAGTTACCGAATATCTTTCAAGTAATGTATGCCCTGCTTCTGGAAAGCACTCAGAATGTGTGAACAGCTATGCACTAATACCTTGTGGCTTTATTTAGGCCTTCAGGAAAAGACTTCAAAAGCAGAAGCTAAATGAAGGGGAATTTAGTTTGCATGAATCTGAGTAAAAATTTCTGATTATCAGAAAAGATGAATCCCAACTGTTTGTTCATTAGTGTAGATGCAAGAAAAATGCAAATTCACACATAGCTACTTTTTCAACATGGTAGAAACAAGACTTTAGAAAGCAAAAAGTTGTTCTTATCTGTTACACACAAAAAAAGGAACATGGTTTTCCAACAAGTACCATGTGTTTAGAAACTAGACAGTAACTTTAATAATCCAATGTATATTCTTTTAATATTTTTTTTATTCTTTTAAAAATCAATTATCATTGTGTACTTCATTCCAATGACACATCTGAATTCAGACATACTGAGTAAACTCAAACATGCAAGTGTTTAGAAAGAGTAGTTGTTACATGAGAGCCAATTAAAACACTTCTTCATTCTATTGTCAAGAAAGCCATTCAAATACTGTTTAGAATAACTTAAACCTGTGCCTGGAACTCTCCTGGAGAACTACAGTACCATTCTGGCGATTCCTAAAGCAGTAATACAGAACTGAAGTGTTGGATGTATTTAAATTATGTAAATAATTGAAGTTCAAAGTCTCACCTGCACTTTTGCTCCATTTCATCTTTCAACTGCATTTCATTATGCAGTTGTTCTTCCAAATCATAGATCATCTTCTGCATATTTTCCAGCTTTAAATATATATTTGTACATGAAAGAACATGCATTAAATTCAAAAACCTATAAGAGGACTTCAGAATATTCAGTATGCTGTATCACATTACCCATTTCTATATAAACACTAGATTTTTACCTTAGTAAAATGTGATCCCCCAAAAAACATTATTTAAAAGTTAATTAAAGGAAGTAGCTTGAATATTACACAGTTTTATCATTTGCGCACACATAAAACTTTAGGGTTCTGAATAGTTCTGCCAAAATTCACTGTACCAAGTGAAATCAAATCCTCCCTGTTTTAAGTACTTTCAGAATCAGACTAAAGATATTACTGCAAAGACATAAGAAAGCATTTTAATTAGTCTCGATTTTTTTTTTTCTAGCATGAACCACCATATGCATTTTGCAAAGCATCTTCAAGCTCTCAACAAGTTCAGGTAGCAGAACCAGGCCTTTCAGGTATCAGCAACAGGAGGAAAACACTCTTCACATCTATTCAGAGATAAATTTTACAGCTAGCACTGTACTAAGGTTTGAAAATAGTTGACCATGTGACCATGCCTTCTGAATGAGGGGAAGGCTTTGGACGTTGTCTACCTGTACTTCAGTAAGGCCTTTGACACTGTGCCCCACAGCATTCTCCTGGAGAAGTTGGCGAATCATGGCATAGACAAGCATACTCTCCACTGGGTAAAAAACTTTCTGGATGGCTGTGCCCAGAGAGTTGTGATTACTGAGGTGAAATCTTGTTGGCAGCCAGTCACCAGTGATGTCCCTCAGGGCTCAGTTTCAGGGCCAGTCTTTTTTAATATCTCTATCAACAATCTGGATGAGTGGATCAAGTACACCCTCAGTAAGTTTGCAGATGATGCCAAACTAGGTGGGAGTGTTCATCTGCTTGAAGGTAGGAAAGCTCTACCAAGGGACCTGGAGAGGTTGGATCAATGGGCCAAGGCCAATTGTACAAAGTTTAATAAGGCCAAGTGCCAGATCCTGCATCTCAATCACAACAACCCCAGCAATGCTACAGGCTCGGGGAAGAGAGGCTGGAAAGCTGCCCAGCAGAAAAGGACCTGGGGCTGTTGGTGGACATGTGGCTTAACGTGAGCCAGCAGTGCCCAGGTGGCCAAAAAAGCCAACAGCATCCTGGCTTGTATCAGGAATAGTGTGGCCAGCAGGAGTACGGAAGTGATGGTGCCTTTGTACTCAGCACTAGTGAGGCCTCATCTCGAGTGCTGTGTTCAGTTCCAGACACCTCACTACAAGGACACTGAAATGCTGGAGGGTGTCCAGAGCAGAGCCACCAAGATGCTGAGGGATCCAGAGAACAAGTCATATGAGCAGAGGTTGAGGGAACTGAACATGTTCAAATAGGAGAAGAGGAGGCTGAGGGGAGACCTCACTGCCCTCTACAACTACCTGAAAGGAGGTTGTAGGGAAGTGGGTGTTGGCCTTTTTTCCCACAATGAATAATGACAGGACCAGAGGAAATGATCAAATTGCAGCAGGAGAGGTTTAGATCAGATATTAGGAAGAATTACTTCACTGAGGGGGTGGTCAGGCCCTGGAACAGCCTGCCCAGGGAGGTGGTTGACTCACTATCCCTGAAGATATTTAAGAAATGTGTAGATGTGGCACATTAGGGCATGCTCTAGTGGCTAAGCTGTAGGGGGTTTTTGCATGTGTATGGTTGGACTCAATGACCTCAGAGGTTCATTCCAACCATGACAATTCTGTGATTACTCTATAGCACGAAGTGTTTGCCAGCAAGATAAATTCAGAAATTCATTATTTTCATGTAGTCTCAAAACATCTACCTTCTACTGGATCTCTGGGCCAAATAATTCCACTCCAACATCAGCAAAAATCATCAATTAACAGCAAGATGGGATCAACTTTGGGGAAGCTTACTAAGTCAAGCCTGGGCTGATTCACTCTTTTAAACCTTTTTGCTGATCTTGTAGAGATTTCAGCCTTATTTAGCTTTCCCACATTTCCCCCAAAACCCTTGGAACTGAACAGAGAATTACAGTCCTAACCTACAATGTCTTCAAAGCAACATAATCAAGTGGTTCTGACCTTTTGCTTTCTTGTTCCTTGTTCTAACTTCAAAAACTTTGACAATTGTCTGACTCCTTTTGCACAATCATCCCACAAAAAAAGAAGCAACTGAAGAGAAATCAGAACTCCTCAGTAAGATAGAATCATAGAATCATCCAGGCTGGAAGGGACTCCAAAGGTCATCTAGTCCGACCTCCCTGCAGTCACAGGGACACCCCCAACTAGATCAAGTTGCCCAGGGCCTCNCTTTAGGTACCGAAAGGCTGCCATTAGGTCTCCCCGGAGCCTCCTCTTCTCCAGGCTGAACAACCCCAGCTCCCTCAGCCTACCTTCATAGCAGAGGTGCTCCAGCCTTTTGATCATCTTTGTGGCCCTCCTCTGGACCCTCTCCATCAGGTCCATATCCTTCCTATATTGAGGGCTCCAGACCTGCACACAGTACTCCAGGTGGGTTCTCACCGGAGCAGAGTAAAGTGGTAGAATCACCTCTCTGGATCTGCTGGCAACACCTCTTTTGATGGAGCCCAGGATGCGATTTGCCTTCTGGGCTGCAAGTGCACACTGCCTGCTCATGTCTAGCCTCTTGTCCATCAGTACTCCCAAGTCCCTTTCTTCAGTGCTGCTTTCCAGTACCTCATCCCCCAGTCTGTACTGATTATGGAAGATTAAGAAGAGGAGTTTGGAGACATATTATAGCATGCTTTATCCATATTAAAAAGTTATAGCTGAGATTATTTTTGCCTACTTCCAGGCAGGTGTTTTACTTCCTACTTTCAGTCTGTTCTCCTTCCCACTGTAGTACAAAATAAAGCATGGAGCATTCAGGTGCTCTCAAACTTTGGAGATCCTTTCTTATTTCCTTTTTCTGCCACATTCTTAAGATGCTCTGAAACTTTCAGAGGAATCACACAGACACGATGACTAGGGACTAACCAGAAAGTGTGTATTTTATATATTCACCACTCTATTCTATATATTTACCACCACCTATCAGAAAGCCTTGAGACAGCAAGGAAATACTGGAAGAAATAGACTTCTCAGCCTTTACAGAACACCTCTGGAAAACCAATTCCTGGTGTGACATGCAACATAACACTATGTGGATGAGAATGGTGCAGTCAAAAACCACAGAGATAGTGTCTAAATCTGAACTTTGAGGAAAAATGAGGACCAGTACACAACACATTTATCTCCTCAGCATGAACCACTGAGAAATAAAGCAAGAAGCAAGACTACTTAAAGGCTAGCTCTGGCTTTAGTGAAGAGGGACCACAGCTAACACACAAAAATAGTGAAAAAGTTTCAACATAATTGCTCTTCCATTTCTTGGTTACTTATTTTATAGTCCTTCCAGAAAGGCTGCACAGAGGAACTAAATGGAATGGATGAGGAACAGGTCCAAAAAGACATCTGGCAACTTTGGCATTTCTGTACTGACTCCTAATAGTATGGACCTCTATTGCCTTTTCTTGCTTCTTTCTGTCTCTGGATGCTCTTACTGTGCTCTATCTCAAGGGGCCTATCTAAGCTCGCTGAGCAGTCTAATTACATTAGTACGAGACAACAGGCTTCCAGAGAAGTTTTGCACAATCTGATATCGATAGACTAAATAGTACCTTAAGAAAATCCTGAGTTACAATTAACTCCGTAGAAAAGCATTCCTTTATGTTTTAGTTTGTTCTCAGTTTCCATTTTGAGCAGGAGGTGGGGGAGGGAAGGAATATGGAAAACCCTGACTACAGCAGAGATGCCAAGAAAAATCCCTCTGGAACTGACATACTTTTTTTTTTTTTTT
>VZRU01014820.1:43165-93222 GCA_013398155.1 Pedionomus torquatus
TAAATTAATCATCATGGTTTAGTGTATCTGGTTCTGCACCCTGAACAATGAAGAAATCCAAAGTCCCAGTGTAAAAGAGTCTGTCAATCTCCTCTTTTCTTTCTTAATATCTGGGCTGATTACAGGTGGTTATGGTAGCACTAAACAAAAGGAAATAAACAGATGTTCAAAGAGGTAAATTCAGTTGAAGGACAATGAACTCCATTTTTTATCAACTTCATGGCCTTATTCTATGAAGTTTTACACACTTGCAAAATGCTCTGAATTTCTTGGAAATTTCTGGCACTCAGCCCCTCCCAAAAGACACTCAGTACCATGCCAAAAGCAGATAGACCAGGTAACATCTTGTGTTATATTTCCAGAACTAATTAATTTGCTAACCATGTGTCAACATTACCGTTTTCATTGCAGCATGTAATGAAAGAAAAACAGCTGAGAAAGAACTGTGGGGTAAAAATACCTCGTAGTAAAGACTTTATTTATTTAAACCTCTCTGTTCCGTTCATATCCTTCCAGAGCTTCACCTTCCTAAACTGTTAAAATCACAAGACATTCAAATGCACCTGACAAGACAGACAGGACTCTTGAGGGTTCTTTAACTACATGCAGGTGCTTGTATTCCACTAATTACGCCAAGTCCATTCAGTAAGTCTCTTCAAAATCAACCAAAGGCCAGCACATAAGTATTTGCAAGTATTTGAAAGTTTGCCTCTGTTTTTAATTTTACCATATCAACAGCCAAACGCTTATGAGGAAAACAAAATTTATGGAACATATCAACATACATAAAGAAATCGAGACACTTCAGTACTTAATAAAGTAATGTAATGTAATGTAATAAGTTTCCCTGCCCTTTACCAATTTTCTCTGGTTACCACATATCATAATACCACATATCATTAAAATCTTTAGATTGCAAGTTTTAGAGAAAAGGGAATGTGCATCGATATCCGCTTCTCTTCTATTTTAAACAGAAAACCAAACAAAATTCTAACAAAGTAAGTCATAGTCAATAACAAGATTTCTCTTAGAATTATCAATTTTTGGACAGTGTTTTCTATTGGAAAGAATGTAATTTGTAAAATATCAAATAATTCTGAGGTAATAATTTGATTTACTCTAGAACTTACACAGAATGCAAGCAGACCTTGTTTCCAGCACCTCAGTGTACCTTCCCAAAAACCTGACTGCCAAGAAGCTTGGGAAGAAGTAACTGAAAGATTTCCTGAGCATTTCTTGCTGAGTGAACCCACCTAGAAGCGCAGACTGTCAGTGCCCCTATTCCCAATAGCCTGTGGGGCACTCTTGGGAAGGAGCAGAAGCTTGGGACGCTATTTGCTAGAAGTACCCAAGCTTGGTATGTTATTTGCCACCTCCTCCTTGGCTAACAGGAGGTCCAGTTCCAGCATTAAACTGGTGTGTTACTGGAAAGCCTGTGATTCCCATCACACTCATGTGTAGACTCCATGATTTCGACAAAGCCAGCATACACCAGAGATTGATAAGGCACTTCCATATTTAAAAAAAAAAGAAAACAACAAAACCAAACCTGTGAATCCAGTTCCACAAAAATAATATGCAGTTTCAGCAATATTTTTTTTCAGAAAAGCTAATGTTATATGAAGAACTGAAATTCTGCTTTTCCAGGAACTTTAATAGGCAGGCCATACTGACCAGTTAAAATTTCTGTACTGACTTCCCATATTCCAAGCACTAAAATAATCTGAGACATTTAGAACTCAAACAGCTTATTCTCATAAGCAATAGATTCTGTACTAGGACCCAACAAAGCTGAAAATCAGTAAGACATACCACACTTTTATCCACACTGGAGCCTGTTCTGTTATCATTGGAATTTTCTGCTGAGACAGCTAAATACCTGTAACAACATTTTAAAAGTTTCAATTCACAAGTTGTTCAAAAGCAAGGTTATGAAAAAAATAGAATACAAACATCCTAAAGCAAAACCCCCAGATTTTTTTTCTCCAAAATATGTATAACCAAATAGTAACATACCAGATTTTTTCATTTCTGTATTTATTATACTTTAAGATTTAAGCACAGTTAATTCAAAATCTCACATAATTTATTGTAAAGGGTGAAGTAGAAAGCCACAGTACAAGATCTACAGAAAAAAAGGATTTCTGCCAAATACTAATACAACCACTTTTCTTTTTTTAATAACCATTAAAAAAATCTTTGCTTTCCATGGTTACAACACTCTCATTGGCTTTGCTCCCATAAATATTTACTCAGGCACTTATGTAGCAAGTAACAGCAATAAGCAGAACTCTGCAGAGATTGTGTAACTTCCAGCAAAGTAACTAAGGGTTCCTCACACAAAAAGCTTGCCCTGAAGCCAGTGCTCTTATTTTATGTAAGTGTTTTCTAAAAATACCACAAATTCCTATTTGTCGTGATTCTGAAAAGCCAGGTAAATAAATACAAATTACTATCTTCCAATTCCTTTGGTATTTGATGTGATATTCTTGGCCTGGTAACTGGTCTAGAGAGACAAATGTCTTTAACGGCATCAGATTATGAGAGGAAAAACTTTCCAACATGTGAACAACATGTGAATACAGACACAACCTTTTTTTTGTTTCACATGAATATTTTCACATGTACAAAAACCTCTCCAAAAGATCATGGAGGGTAAAGTCAAAGACATCTCCAAAGCCTTGGTCAAATTAAACAACCAAGAACGCTTTCAGACAATCAACTGACAAAGAGGAAATGGAATAGTTTCCTACAGAAAGGGGCTCTGTCTTGAGTACACCATATTTTGCACACCAAGGCTACTGAGCAGTGAGAATGTGATTTTTAAGCAGCCACAGAACCAGCTCCATCAGAATTCAGAAGAGAACAGGCCAGATAGGGCTACAAAGTGTTCTTAGCTAGTATTCCAGAATCTGTGTTATAAATGAAGTTCAATAATAAACAACTATATTTCCTATTTACAGTCAATAAGATTACATCTGAAGAAAGTACTCTAAAGATTGCACTACTTCCTTCAAACACAGAGTCACATCATTTTTCTAGATACCCATTTTTTAAGCTCTTCAGCACACACAAGTAAGATAAAACTGAAGGTGGGGAAGAGATAAATGTGCAACTTTTTTCTAAATATTTTTTTTTTTTTTTTTTTTAACATTTAAACTATTTCCAATTTAAAAAGGCAATAAAAATTAGGATTACAGGTATGAATAGCCACTTCAGACTTTTCAAGCCTATCACACCAGCAATATATTATGGGATAAAATTCAATTCTTGGACAGCTCTTTAGTTCTAGTAAGCAGAAGAGCAGAGTTCTTCAACAACAAACAGCAGGACACAGCCATTTAGTTCTCTAAATTTCTGATACTGTGCTCCAAGAAGGAAGAGGGGGAGAGAAGGAATTATGTCATTAACAAGCCTTTGTACGCTACTTCACCTTCTTGATAATATATTCCAAGGACTTCCTGCAAGGCAAAAATCAAGACTTTTTCAAATTATAGACTAAGATCAGGTGAAATTCCTGACCTTCTAAACTCACACAAACCACGTGCAAAGTTTGTAAGTCCTTCTATGCCTTACTATGCAGAAAGCAACAATGAATCCAGCTCTTTGCAGACATGGAAAGAATTTCACCACAGCCTTGGAAAAGTGGCTCCTCTTCTATCCAAGGATGAAAAACAGATTTATTTCCTTTAAGACTTTCCTATCCAGAAATCCTTCTAAAACTAATAATCTCTACCTGACATGGTCCACTAGACTTTTTTTTTTTTTTTTAAGTTCAAATAGGTTTCAACCTATTTTAAGGTGACTGACACCTCCAACAATTAAAAGCAGCTTTCAAAGCAAGAAAGAGTTCTCAAGATTCTTGAATAGATATAGCTAGATATAGCTAACCATACTGCCTACAACAACAATAACTGTTAAAAGTATTTATTAATAAAATTTCAACTGATGGAATTTAAAGTCTTCTAAGCAATAGTGAAAACTATTGCATCAATAGTGAAACAATCATCACAATCTCACTTTGCAGTGCACGAGTACTTGGGAAAAAAAACAATTATGAAGCAGGTAACAGACAAGTAGAAAATATTTTAGTTCTAGTAAGCCGAGATGTAGTTTATCACATGCTAAAACACTAACATAAAGTATGAAATCTTCATGTACAGCTCAGGAACAGCAATTTGCAGCAAAACAAAGTGACATTTGCACACCCAATTCAGGACACTACATATACAATTTCAGTGCCCTGCAAGCAGCTCTGCTTAGTAACAGCAACAGTGGATTTTTCTTACTTAGCTTCTGCAGCACCTCTATACAATATTATTAATGCAGAACAAGACATTCACAAATCCAGTATGATATTTTAAGGTACTGATGACTAGCAGTGCTGGTTATCATTACCAAAGTGTCAGAATAGTATAATTTATTAGGATTCTGATACATTAATAAGAATCTGAAAAGGGCTGTTTCAAAATACTGGTTGGTAAGAGTCAGAAACAGTGTTGACAAAAGAACACACAATTAGTTTGTCTTCTGCATACATACCGACGGTTGCTGTAGTATGTAAATCCTACAAAAGGAAGTTGGTTGCCCACAAACGCTTTTGGTATGGGAAATGTTTCTTCTTCTCCTTTGTCTTCTTCCAGATCATCAAAATTGCTAGTGTCAATGTCACTACTTAAGTCAGGCACAACGGGTGCCACAGCTAGAAAAACAGCAGAAGAGTATGATAATGATCAGTGTATTACTCAAGTGACACTATCAAGAATTTTTGTGGGGAATGTCTCTTTGGTGTCTAAGAAATCTCTTTCCTTGGAAGAAAACAAATAAAACTTTAAATTCCATGAAAAAGAAATACAGCAGTGCTTTTGCTAACATAAAACATGAGACAGATCACTGCCTCTAAGAAAGACATTATACTTACTGTCTCTGAGAGTTTCCCACGCCCATTGATCATTTTTGAAGAAGAGGTGCCGTTTAATTTCTTCTACACCATTTCGTCCTAGCCTCACTTCCCTATTAAAGAGTGTTTTGGTTAAGCATGGAAAATTACATAAATTATTCTGAAGAAAACTCATTTTAAGGCCTAATCTAACAACAAAGACAAAAAAATTACCTCTCAAATTATTGTACAAACTAGACATATCTCAAAGTTGTCATATGAGGTACCTATAGGAGCACAATACCTATATTTCAGAACACAGTCTGTTTTTAAGTTTGGTCCCTAAGAAGTCCTGCTCCTACTGTGTCTACCATCACAGACTAGCTGGACAGCTGCCAAGCAGCAGCAAGGTGCCACTTTTCTAGAGTCCATGCTAGCTGCTTGAATCCCATGCAGCCCAGCAAATGCAGCAGCTCCCCTCCACAGCACCTGCTCTCAAAAACTAAGCACAACAGGAAATTCATGAAATGAAGCAGACCTAACACCCACGTTTCAGATGGTCTCCCTTTGGGTTGACTCTACCCTAATCTTGAATACCCACTAAGAGCTGGGAGTGTATATGGGGCACCCCTGAAACGCACCTTTTGCTTTAGCTTCATCCAAAAGGAGCCTGTTTTGCCTGCCCCTCGACAGCGAGCAACACAGATCATGGTAATAATAGCTGTTACTATGGAGTAACACTTCATATTCAAACCAAATGTATCATGTATACTCTGTATCCATAGTAATAGCACTTCCCTTCCTCCAGTTTACAGGATACTACCACAAAGAGCAGCAGCAACCATCAGTGACTCCTTTCCCAAATACTCACTTCTGTCAAGCAGTTTATAAACCCCCATAAAGCAAATATAAATATATATGCACATATGTATGTGTGTGTTCTATCAACACGAGAAAACATTTTCTTAACGAAGGCTTACTTTCTTTTTGAGTAAAGTTTAAATCTTACCTATCAGTTAAAAAGGCACAAATAAGGTTTTTTGCCTCTTTAGAAATCTCATTGTCATCAGGGAAAGTAAGGGAGTTCTTATGGTTCATAATCTTACTGTACGTTCCAACCAAAGAATCCGCATAAAAAGGTGTATCACCTGAAAAAGCAGCAGTGCAAAAATTAAAAAGCAGATCAAAAGTATTGTAGATTTGATTTATAATATGCAACAATGTGAGCAACTAAGTGAACGAGAGACAAGGACAAATGTTTGAGAACTAGGCCAGAATATTTCTAAAACATATTCCATAAATACCACAATCAGTAAACCACCATTTATGTTGAAAGAGTAATAAACAGTTAAAAGCAACGATGATTTTAACATAGAGTAGTGCAGTCAATTTTGATTATCTTACTCACCTACAAGCATCTCATACAAAAAGACTCCAACTGACCACCAGTCGCATTCTCGCCCATAGTAACCATCACCACCTTGGGACTTCAATACTTCAGGAGAGATATAGTCTGGTGTTCCCACAGCTGTATCACATCGTACCATACCTTCCTACAAAGAGGAGGAAAACAGTCAGGCCCAAATATAAGATCCAAAATCGTGAACCATTTCTAAGAGCTTATGCAGCTTAAGCAACATTGACAGATAAACATCAACTTTCATTAACAAATGCTCTTTTTTGAATGGGTATTTTAACATTTTTAAATTCTAAGTTACTAAATCCAGAATAAAGCACCAGATAAGACCGAAAGTTACTTTAAAAACCTCAGTTAATACCCAAGTAATAATTCAAATTGCACATAGGTCCTGTAAACACTGCATAGCCTCTCCTACTCATGCTAGTCTAAACATGTCATATACTGACAAGATATACTGCAAACAAGGAAAGCTCCTGTTAGCATAAATCTGTCAGTGTCAAGGATTTTGCTAACAGGATCAGTTGAAGTGCAATTTTTTTACCTCCAACCCAATATATGTAATGCCAGAAGGACTAAAGGTAGACAAGGCCCTGAAACTCTGAGTAAACAGACTACAAACAGGTAACAGGTGAGAAGAATGTCTGACACTCCTCATGCTCCTGTGTAAGGGCTGGCAGTACACAGATCAGTCACACTGGAGCTGGCACCTAGAAAGCCGTAGCTGTAACCACATGGCCTTTTCCAGTGCTGTTCAGGCACTTCTGGAATAATCCTATGCCATTCCTAGAAATGGATCAGTAGAAAACTTGCACAAAAATACATAACTATATATAAGTATATACATCTCTGTGTGCATGTATTAAAAATATATAAATATTTAACTACATAACCATATATATAAGTAAATATAACAAATACAAATCCAACATGGCATATGCAGCAAATCCAGAATGCACCTAAATTAAGCTCCTACACTGAGCAGTTTCTCTCCCACAGAGTAACCTTTCTCTTTCAAAGGACTAGAGCAACCAAAGACTAGGCTCAGGATTACTCCCAGTTTTGTTTAGAACAGCAAAAAACGTGAAGTGTTGCTGATGCAAGTTTACTTTTGTAATGCAAATGTACAGCAAAGTTTTGTAATTTGGGGTTTGGTTGTTTTTTTTTTTGGCATTTATAGCTAGGATAACCTTTTTCTACATTTCAAAGTCCCTCATCGTTAAGAACACAATCAGTCAAGGAAAAATGTGGTTTAAATCAAAACAAAGCCAAATTTTGTGTCAGCTTCTCCACTGAAGTGGACCATTTGTGACTTGAGGTAACTCCTTGAATTTGTACATATAACCTGCACTTGGTTTTCATTGCTGGCTTTTATTTATGGCAGTGATGTATTCAAAGTTCCTGGAATATACTGAGAACACAATGCACATATTACACAGACTCTATTAAGCACCACATATTTCAGATTGTTTTCCTCATAGATATTTCCAGGCTGACACAAATCAAGCGGAGTTTCACGACAGGAACAACAGTGCTTCATAGTACTCAAAATACTGTTGCAAAATATATTTTTTTTAGTGACCTCAATATATATTTTAAAAACCAAAGAATTCTATTACTTTCTTTAACCTGTTTCCTTCAGATTTGCCCTTTTGCTGTATCAGCATATGACTAATAATTACAATTGGTACTTGGCAACTTGTACATCAGTTTTGATTCTTTCATTACCAACACACTATGTGAAAATAATCTCACTTCCTTGCATTAACTTTTGATAACTGAAGACTTAAAGAAATAACTCAGAGGAAATAGATACAAAGGCTTGACTTCAAGAAGTTTCTCTACCAAACCATATAGAAGATGATAAAGCCTCTATTTCAAGAACCATTTCTGTGTTCTACATTACCATTGAACAGGATGCATAAAGAACTGAGTGAAACTTTCAACTCTCTCATCTAGCTAAAAAGTTTTTACTTTTAAGTATGTTTTCCTTTCACAAACAGAAAAGCAAAATTAAAAACATACATTTACCTTATTCATCTTCATACAAGTACCAAAATCTGCTAGTTTTAAATGACCAGCTTTATCTAGCAGCATATTATCAGGCTTCACATCTCTGAAAGAAAAAAAGTATGTTTAAAAGTAAATAAATTAATTTAACTTATAAAACCAACAGAAGTCAACTATTTTTCAGATCCAACATTGCAAAGAAAAATACCAACATGAAAGCACCGTTTCTTCCATTTTTTTCTGCTTTTTCTAAGTATCATGTCCAATGACATAAACTGATGAACTATAATATTTTAAAAAGTTATAAAGGATGTGGGAACATAGTCTTAAGTGACCAAATTAAACAAATTCTGGACATTAATCTTGAACCTCAAGTTCCTAAAAAGCACTCACTGGTTGAAGTACCTCTCTGCTAGGATCCAGCTGCAGAAAAAAATCCATTCTGGTTCTGAGTTAGCTATCTCCTACAGACCCTGAAAACACAGCTTCTTCTCTGTGCCACTCCTATTTTAAGGGAACAAATAGATGTAGTTTTCAGCATTAATATTAATTTGAACAAATACTTTTCTGTGGCTGAAAAGGAGTATTGCTCCCTGCTCTTTTCCACAAAGTAGTTCCATTATAGAAAACAAGTTTTCATGAAGTAACTGATGAAGTTCCACACTTCTAATGTTTTAAAATATACTGAAGCAATATAATAGTAAGAAACTATTATTAAGAAAGTGTAACATGAATTTCAGGAGAAAGTGTATTTCTGGGACCTCAAAGGAGAACTGTGGCCACAACCATGAAATGAAGTGCAGTGGAAACATATCAGTATGCTCACATAATAATTTTTGTTGGAAGCATACTTACAACACCCCTGGTTCAACTGACTGATGAAAGTACAGCTTAAAAAGTTAGATTCAACTTATAAATCATATTAGGTTCCTCAGGTTCAAATCCAGTTAAGTTTTGACTTTTTTTCAAGGATGAAGATTCCACTGTTTGATCACCCCTTGTAGTAAAAAAACACTTCCTAATTAATAGCTAGATACTCCCTTGCTGCAACTCCTGTCATCCACTGCCTTTCATATTTTTGGTGCGTAACTTCAAGTCTGGGGCCACTGTTTCTATAAAGTCCCATTGGGCAGCTGAAGCTCTCTCTCACCTGAACACCATTCAGGTCATGAATGACAACATAGTGCTGATCCCTCTTATCAGTCCACTGAGGAATTGCTGCTACCTGACTGCTAGCTGGACATTGTACTACTGAGCACAACTCTTTTTTCTACTTATTCAATCCATATCTTTCCAATCTGTCTACATTAAAAACCTTGCTCAAGTCAAGACAAACACCACACAGTTCTCTTCCCTCGTCCGTGGACCCCATCATCACATCACAGAAGGCAACTGGGTTGGTAAGGGGTGCTTTACCCTTGGTAAATCCATCACCTTCCCATCCACATGCTTGGAAATAGCTTACGGAGAATTTATTCCGTAAGATTCTCAAAGATTGCTCTTAGGCTGGTCAGCCTGCAGTTTCCCTGATGCCCTCCTCCTTGGCCTCCTCATGCAAGATGGGTAAGCCATTTGCTTCTTTCCAGTCATCAGGAATCTTCCAATTGCCACAACATTTCAAAGGTGACAGAGAGCAGTTAGCGTAAGGATACTGGCTAGCGCCCTCATGACCCTTGGTAGATACCACCCAGTGCCTTGGACATGCATATGTCCAGTTTGCATAACTGGGACTCAGATTGATCTTCCTTTGCCACAGCAATGCTTCACTCTCCCAAGCTCTGCTACTAGGCACGGTGACCTGAGAGTTCTGAAAGCACACCTTGTCAACGAAGGCTGAGGCAAAGGCAGCAGCCTTAGCTGTTTCCATGTCCTCTGTCACTAGCAGTGGGCCCACATTTTCATTAGTTTCCTTTCATTCCTCAGATTTGAACAGACTAACTCCAGTGGAAAACAAATGCCAAAATATTTGCTAGTGTCAAAATAACCTGAATTTTCTGGAAAAAAAAATTGCTGTGCTACTGGCAACTTCTACTGCCTGGTTTCTGAAGCTTGCAACATACATGTACAAATGGTTCTTTCAGCCAGACGATTTATGCAATGGATGTAGCATAGCTACATAATAAATGATGCTCTAGATCCTATTCAATAGATTTGTAGTTTGGTTTGCTTTGATTTTGGTTTTTTGCAAAAGCTTACATGTTAACACTGATCTTCTGGCCAAATTACAAATTGAGAATTTATATACCATGTCTTCCTCAAGCTCTTCCTGTATTTTCTGTTGAAACAATTATTCTTCTGCTCCTAGATAATAAAACTGCAAGCTAACAACAGACAAGAACTTTAGCGTAAGTACTAATACAAAACTAAGACAAGTCCCTTTGCTCTGCACCTCAATTTTCCATCTCAGCCCTTACAAGGAAACTTGTGGCTGGGAGATTTTCCCCACATTGTTCGCAGATTCTTGTTTAACGGGTCACAGAGGCCAGCTGAGGCTTCAAATGCAGAGCACAGTTAATAATTCAGAACAGTGGATACTACTACTATCAAATTCCCCAGCAGATTTTTCTAATCAAAAGAACCAATTTGGGGCCAACCTGTTTATACCACTTTAGTTCTTATATCTCCTGGTAAAGTGGGACAATTTTATTATTCCTCAAACCAAGGGACATCAGCCTACTGAAAACCTTCACTTTATATCACCTGAGACTTGCAGTTTCTGACGGCAAGAACCTTTGAAGTTAGTAAGATGGAATAGTTATGAAAAGTCAATGAAGTAGTAATGCAGTAAATTTTAGAACTGCCTAGACAATTACTGAAGCCATTCTGGCAGCACCAGAAACAGAATAACACTATGTAACAACACTTCTTTCTTCTTCACCTGTGTATAAAACCCATTGAGTGAATTGCATCTAATGCAAGTACAACTTCAGCAGTATAAAATCTTGCCCATTTCTCTGGAACATCATAGTTGCTCATTAAATTCACAAGGTCCCCACCAGGCATGTACTCCATCACCATGTAAAGGTAACGGTCATCTTGGAATGCGTAAAATAACTGTAAAAAGCACATAAACAAAAAACAAGTCACTGAATGTTACAGTTATCTTTAATCTTTTGCTTTCTGGAAATAAAAGGAATTTCTGCACAAACTGATTTACAAAGTAACAGAGTTGCTACAACAACAGTAACTTTGCATCATCCAGCAGACTTCCTAAAAAGGAATTACTCCGAAGACAAATTTCAGCCAGATCTTCCATCCCTTCATATTACAATGGAAGGAGTAGAGTCCTCCTTATAAATTGAGATTACTGACTTTGGTGCAATAAATTTTGAGATCATTTCAAAGAATGCATATTGCATAAGAGGAACAAAATGCTTCCTTTTTCACTGTGATGTTAGTTGACAAATATGTAAACATGGAACCACTGTACTGCAAACATTTGCCCAATTCTCTGTGTTACCACTAAATATTTACTATTCTATTATCAATGTATTTATTGTTTAGCAAATGAGCCTAAATTTTAATCAATTAAGTAAAAATATTTCCTTTACAGCTGTCAATGTTCTGTTCAACATGAGTAGTACAAGTAGATATAAGTTTCCTAACTTAAAACTTTTTGAAAATCTTAAAAGTACTATTCTGGACAATTACTCCAGACAAATAGTAATGTAGCTACCTATTTAATCTAGGTAAACCTTCAATAATTTTGTTTAATTCTAACCTAACAAAATAATTTACATGCTTAAGGGTAAGAACAGTTTAAATTAACAGTTAGCATGTGCACACAAAAAGCATTTTGATTCCTTCAGATGTGCTCCTTAAAAACTTCAAAGGCAGCAACACCTCCCAAAAAATTGGCAGTGATAACACTGAAGATGAGGAAAAAATAACTAGAACAGGCATAATTTGCAGTCAAATATACACAGAGAAATCAGAATATACAAAGGCTGTGTCTTAAGTATACCTTTCTGGCTTCCTTTGAGGCTGGACGCCTCAAAAAATTTGTACAGAGCAGGCTCACCAATATATATCTGTCAAAGAGTTTTAAAAATAAACAGCAGAGCTTATCTTGTAAATGTTATGACAAAATACTGTTTTGAAGCAAGTGCAGTATCTGGTATTCTAATGTTAATAATATATTTCCCTAACAGGCTAATACAACTAAAGGGATTAAAGCTAAAAACGAAAATATGTAATTCTGAGTCACACAGTGTTGTAATGAAACTATTGTAATGACTATATTTTAAAAAGAGTATCACTATACCTGAACAACCCAGGGACTATTAGCAAAAGCCATAATATCCCTTTCTTCCCAGAAGAATGCAGAATCTGATCTTTTTATCATCTCGAATTTGCTCAGTAGCTTCATAGCATACACTCTCCTTGAGGATTTATGCCTTACCTATGAATTAAAACGTGACATGTAGAACATATTAGTTTTGCCACATTAGCATATGAAGAATACCACTGAATATATTACTTTTCCTGCTTCACTATTTAACATGTTTTATTAGACTTCACATTTTTATAATTAATTATACACTGTAGGTCTACAGAACAATTACATTCCATTATGTGACAATATATTCATTACTTTGAAATACTCGCCAGAGCTATTCAACATAGAAGTCCATAGGCATAACAGTCGCTTTGTAATTTGTACATACGTGTCTTTAAAAGGACAAATATTGGCACTCACTAAATATTATAAAGTTAAAACTACAAACATTTTACAGAGTTCATTAGCAGAAATGTATACTTGATGCCATGTTTTCAGTTTCTCCCACCAGTTCTAACTTCAATAAAGCAGGATGGACAAGCCTGGTTGACTAATCAATCACAAACATGCAGCATTTCTCATGTGCGAGAACTACATCCACAGAAATCTGGCGTAGTCCCTGAATTGGCAGAAAATATTCTAGTTCCGAAGATTTATTCAAGTGTCCACATATACAGTGGCAACAGGTAATTTTTTATGAGGAATACACTTTCCATTTTATTTCAGAGAAGCATGACTACAATACAAAACAAGTACTTGTGCACTCTGAGTGTACTGAAATGTAAGATTCTCAAAAACATATCCACAGGATGAAAAGAAATAAAATTTCACTGACCTAAAGGCTTTAATATTATGAGTGCATCTTCTGAATGCTGTATTCAGAAACAGACACATGAACAAATACTACAGAATACATTTGAATATAGAAACAGAAACATAACTTACCAACTGAACCTCCCCAAATGCTCCTCTACCAATCACCTTCACCACTTCATAATCTTCAGCTTTCATGCGCAGATCTCTCATCTTATTTACTGTGTCTTTATCTACATAAAAGAAAATTCACACTTCATACATAATCAATTAAATTAAACCCATTCATCTCATTTCAATTTTCCATTGTTATTAGAAGGTGTGCAGCTTAGAGGGGGGACTTCCTTTGGAACCTGCCTTCCTATTGGAAACCTCTCTACAGAATGTGTGAGCTCATTCTCAGTACCAAAACCTGACATAAACATAATGCAATGACTCAAATTTACAATCAAATTAGTAGAGATCCTTACTTGGGAATTTCTTTTACAATAACTACCTGAAAAAAAAAAAAAAAAAAAAGGCTATGTAAAATTTCATATCTGGCATGAACTTGCTTGTAAGCTGAACAGTATAAAAAGATTATTTCTGGCTAAATATGCAACACATCTCAGAAAATACCATAAAGTACACATAAGAGAGACTTGAAGAAAATATTTGAAAAAAATAAGCTTATCTGCACTTTCATTATTTCTAATACTCAAAAAAGTGTATTTTAATTTAAAACATGCAATGGGAATCACTGTAATTATTTATATAAACCTGTCATTCTATAAACTACAATAATTTACAAACTCCCAGTGGGCAGATATTCTAATTCCAAATTTGGTCAAAGATTAAAACAGTCTATTTTAATCCATGTGGGTCAACACTGGCATGAGATTACATGGAAAAGCATAATGCTCCAGTATTTCTAAAAGCAAGGAACATCTACTAAAACAGATATGCTTTTAATAAAATAAATTATGCAACGATATTTTATTTTCAAAAATAACATTCTAGGCCTAGAAGCCAAGTTTAGTAAGGACAGAGGGAGAGAAAGGAGAGGAAATGTCATTTTTAAGTTCGCAATTTTAAAAATGATTAGGCAGACAGCAGAAAATTACCATTAGATTTCTACCTATGCTGGCCATTATCTAAAACAAAAGCAGCATACGTACAATTAAAATTCAGTCAGATTTTATTACCACAACAGGAATAAATATAGCTTTGCTTAAATAAACACTCTGTGGCATTACTGTTTACTTAAAGCCATCCCTTTACAATGCAGCATAACACTAGCTGATTTCAATAAATTGTATTAAAATTGTAGGATCTGAGAAATTATTTCACACAAGGATCAAAATATTCAGTAGTTCAAAGAAGATAATGCATTGCCTTATTTGCCCTGCTGAAAACTGATCTATAGTAGAGGATGAGTAAGACTGCTGTAACTAAAACGCAGCAATTCCCTTGATGACAATTCTCTAGTTATTGTTAACTTGCTGTTTAGTCATCTCCTAACAGCAGCTCCACTGCTTCTGAATGAAAAATCTTGACATTGGTGCAAGAGAAAAGTAGGCCCAATATGAACTCTTGAAATGTTTTTCAATCACAAGCCAAAACAGAATAAGGAAAATACATCTTAAGAAGAAACTAAACTTAAGTTTAGTTTAGTTTTAAGTTAAGATTTTTAAATAGTGCAAATCAAGCTTGTGAGCAGTTGCTAATTGCAATTTATTGCCTGAAAGACATATTAACACTCAATCCTCTTCAATCGATATGTTGGAGTAACAACAGTTAGAAATTTGACATCAGTATGCTAAGATCTGTTAAACAGGGTTTATCAGGCTGCAAGATACTCAAACAGGCAGTTCTTTATCTCCTGCTAACAGTGAGGACCGGGACAGCTTACATTCAGTGGACAGCTGGGGCAGCTCCCATGGCAAAAGATCACGTTCCCCAACTTGCCCTGAAGTTTGATTATAAGCTTAGAGGCTGTCTTGAAATAAACTGAGTCCTTGCCACAAAGTGAGGCTCACAACCATCTTGAATATTGACTTCTGTATTCTTTTAATTGTATATGTTAGAAAATTAAATAAGGTTCTACACACTTGCAAAAATAACCCTCACAACCTTAGGCAGCAGAAGCAGATTTTGGAAGCTCCACAAATGCACAACGTAAACTAGAAAAAAAAAAAATAAGACTGGCTAAGGACTGGCTCATAGGGCAATCAGCCTATAAAATAAAGGAAGCAAACTCCCATTTCAGTTGTGATCCAGAAATTTATTTTGAAGCTCTAGAATAATGGTGCAAACTGTTTGGACAGCTAATACCACAAACAGGTATTTTAAACAGTTTCCTATTAGAACTAAAATAAACATTAAAATGCTCCTATATATCTATTCTTTTTTTTTTTAAATAGAAATTCAAGACAAACTAATTTTCACAATTTCCACCAAGTTCACTACTCGCACATCCACAGCTTGCTTTCGTATTTCAGCACACCAAGAAGGCAAATGTGTTCTAAAGGCATTGTCACATGAAGTGACCAATTATGGTCTGCTCTCTACCTTCATATTAATCCAGGTCACATCTTACATACTGTATAGTTTATACCTACAAGATACTAATTATGAGAGTGTAAAATTAAGTTTTCTTCACTCAGCCTCAACTGCACAAGTCAAGCTCTTTGAGAATCATTTATCGTTTATATTTCACTATTCATAAAAATGACATTAAAATTATCTGTTGCAATGAGTATTTCCTTTGCCTAACACAACTTCTCTTTTCTCTAAGAGTTTCACCACACCTTCTCTGTAAATAACCGAGTATACAAAATGTGCATGTAACACAATGTACGATATCAAATATAGTTTAAACTTTGAAAAGTTAAACAGAACATTTGAACTTAGGCCTTTTGGCATCCAGCTTACGTGCAAATGAGCCATCAACTAAGTTCAGTGGACTCATATATTTCTACAAATGGGTAATAATATAAAATAAAACCCACAAATTCAGTATCATTGCTTATGTGCCAAGTAAACTATTTGAAAACATTCTGGAAACAGAAATAAAAGCATAATATTCCGTGAAGAAAAGACAAAAATTATTTTACTCAATTACTTCATGTTTGCTGCTTAAAATCCATTTATTACAACACGTATTTGAGACTCTTAAGCCTGTAAAAAAAATCTAGTAACAGTTTAATTTCAAGACCTTGTGATTTTCAATCATTCAGTCCACAGGCAGAAGTCAGTCTTGAATCAGTAAATGTGTCTGCCAGCATGATTTCCAGAGCTTGGAAGAAAAGACTTCACTCCTAAATGCCTTTCAGTTTGGTTTTTGTTTGGTGTTTTTTATTGGTTTTGCTTGTTTTGATTTTTTTTTATTACAAAAATTATGGAACTATGACATCTATTAAAAAAAAAGAAAAAAAAAACCAACTTTATTAATTTAAAATATTATTGCAGAGCAGAATGTGCAGGAAATCTGGTCATGGAAAAATGTAGAGTAAATACAGAGAAGAATTCTGCAGACACAGCAGCTATGCAGTATAAGAATTCCATGGGATAATGAATAGAAACCTTTTCTGTCAAACAAAAAAAGTCTACAAAACACAGGCTTCAGTTTGTCAGTGAACAAATTTTTAATATGATTTCTTGGCACTGTTTACATGTTATGTCATTTTACTGTTAATTGCTTATGATATAGTAGTACATGATATTACAAAGCAAGTTATGGGAATCCAGAGGGTTGCCAAGAACAAAGATAACAGGCTTTTCTCTCAAAAGGCTTTGTGCCACTGAAAACAATGCCATTTACAGGGGCAACAGACTTGGACACTCAGTTACTGAGGACTAGATTTGTATAGGTAGCTGGCAGGTTTCGCTGAGATGTAAATAAATAATTGGATTCTTAAAACAACTTGCATCCTAAAACTTAATGTACCTCAAATCCCTAGCTGTATTTCAAAAAGCTAGAACTGCTTGTATTGTTTGCTTTTGTTTGTATGTACAGTCTTTTGTTATTTAATAACTGAAACATTAAATACTTACACCTGTTTAAGAAGTTATCAATGTTTTTGTTTTTTCTTAAGGCAGGAAAATCCAAGTCATATACCAAAGCATCTAATCCATCCTGAAAATTAAAAAAAAAAAAAAAAAAAAGAAGAAGAAAAATTAGGCATTTGGAAAAATAATTAAACATGCCACTAACTGAAGAGACAAGATAAAAACAGTTGTCCCTATTAATTATTCATGTAAATTAAATCATTCACATTTATTTAATGACTGTTAGGAGCTACATGAAACAGCTGTCACTACTCCATTTCATTGGTCTCTTCAAAACTCAATGTCCATCCATCCCAAAACAAATGTACTTCTATGAATTACTAATGAGCTCAGTTAGCTCCACATTTACATGAAAACCTTTTTTCCAAACATGAAAAGAACAAGTAGCAGTTCTAATGAAATTTGATAACGTCAAAAAGTCACAACATATTGCACGGTACATACTTGAGATACATACACTTGAGTGGCAACTGGCAAGTAGGACAATGATGGCAATCTAATTCTAAGAGTCAATCCTTTTACTCATTGAATTCAGAGGGAATTTTCACAAACAAGATACTGGCTTTATGCATTTTAACTTAAATCTAGGAACAAATAGCCACAAGCCCATCTGGCATTACTACCACGCAATACACCCCTATGAACAAAACCAAAACAAAAACCACACGAAAAACCAACAGAAAAACACACAAACAAAGAAGGAAGTGTTAAGGTTTTGTTAAGTGCCATAAACCTCCTAACTTAAACCTCAAATCTAAATTTTAGAGCAGGTATACATGATTCTTCAGTGGATTGTATCTTGGCAGAGAAACAATAAACCAGATACTTTGGTTGAAAAATCACAGATACGGTATCTAATGAAAAATGATCAAGTATTCTAGGGAATTCTATCATGAAGAATCAAACAGCATTAGGAAGCTTCATTCTCAAGTAGGTAACATTTAAGTGACAACTGAAAAAAAAATAGAGTAAGACCATAAAGTACAAATTGACGGATGTTAACAAAGCACACCAGGGAAGCACTGCTATTTACTTGTCCAATTCATACCCACATTGTCTATGCCATATGTTGCTGGTCATATTAGAACATTTGATCCTATCAGTTCAATGTAGGGTCCTGCAGCTGGGGAGGAATAACCCACTGCACCAGGACAGGTTGGGGGCTGGAGAGCAGCTCTGAAAAAAGACCTAGGAGTCACGGTGGACAACAGAATGATCATGAGCCAGCAAAGTGCCCTTGTGGCCAAGAAGACCAAGGGCATCCTGGGGTGCATCAAGAGTGTGACCAGGGTCGAGGGAGGTAATCCAGCCCCTCTACTCTGCCTTGGTATAGCACCATGTGATGTCCAGTTCTGGGCTCCCCAGTTCAGGTAGGACAGGGAACTGCTGGAGAGGGTGCATCAGAGGACCACAAAGATGATTATGGGCCCGGAGCATTTCTCTTACAAGGAAAAGCCGAGGGACTTGGGTCTTTTTAGCCTGGAGAAGACTGAGAAGGGATATGATCAACACCTATAAATACTTAAAGGGTAGACATCAAGAGGAAGAGGCCAGTCTTTTTTCAGTGGTGCCCAGAGAGAGGACAAGAAGAAATGGGCACAAACTTGTACATAAGTTCCATCTAAACATGAGTTGGAATTTTTCCACTTTGAGGGTAGCAGAGCACTGAAACAGGCTGCCCAGAGAGGTGGTAGAGTCTCCATCTCTGGAGACTTTCAAAACCCGCCTGGACAGGTTTCTGTGCAACCTGCTCCAGGAGGACCTGCTTTGGCAGGGGAGTTGGACTGGGTGATCTCCAGAGGTCCCTTCTAACCCCATATCATTCTGTGATCTCGTAAGACCTAATTTGACTGTTTTCAGCTTTTATAAAATTATCCAAGACTGAAAGCTGATCCATCAGTCTTTGACTGCTACATCCATCAAGTAACTACACCTGAAAAAAAGCTGAAGCATAAGCTTTTTTTTAAAAGCTTATTTTTCCAGGCTCATGTATCAGAGAACACACTTAATCTAGAATTTAAAACACATGCCTTTTGATCCCTCACTTCATATTGAAACCTATTTTCCCCCCTCTAAAGGGAATTTTAAGCTATTAAAAAAGCCAAATGCTATCAAAATCAAGATTATTTATTTATAGGCTTGCAGTCCTCACTTTTGACGTATCCAAGATAGAAATTATTTTCTTCAGCTATAATGAGAATAAACAGTAAACTCATGCTAGAATTTGAAAACAGGGGTAAGGAAGTAGAACTACAAGGATAATCAGAATTACTTGAAGGCTGGATGTTATTAAGTTTATTAATTTCATAAAACCGGTCCTGTCTTAAGTTACCTCTCCATACAGTGGCTTAGTTTTAATGAAGAAATCTAACCATGAAAATTATAAGAACCAAAAAAACCATCACAATATTTTCACAGCACTTAAATGAGGTTTTGCAGCTTAAGTGTATTAAAGGATAATCTCTTTGGATTTACACCAGTGATGAAAAAGAAAAGCAAATGGCAATGAAAAAACTTTTAATGGATCAATAATATAAATAAGAGAGTAAGAGGCTAACAACAATTTGGACTTAAGATGGATGTATAAAGCTATGCAGGGTAAGTACAACTCAGCAAGAAATACTTTGTAAGCTACTAAAAGACACCAAAGGTATATAGTAAATATCCAGGGAATTCATTAAAGAATTTCAACTCTTTGGTAAATTCAACAGAGAAACCATGATAACAGCCTGTACAGCAGCACAAAGTGCAGTGGTAGCTCTATGCATCAAGCCCCATGCTGTGAGAAGCGGCAGGCAAAGAACATCTCCCAGGCTGCCAGGTCACATCCCAGGATTTTTAAAAGCAGATGAGTGATGAGGATGAATTGCCAAAGCCAGGAGTCCACTCTGCCCTTAAGCCTTCAAATCTGTAGAGTCAATTGATTTGTCCTGGGTCACGTCTAACACAGAAAACCTTTCCACGTCAAGCAGAAGCACAACAGAATTCTCAAAATCCTGGTTTGTTCTGGGGCAGTGTAATTACTTGCTTCATTTCAGGGTTTACTTCAAAAGCCAAACTTCAGTCTTTTTCTTTAGAGGGGAGATTTTTTAACACTACATAGAACAATGTGGGACAAATAGGAGTATTTACAAATTTTTAACTTAAATCTTACTTTTGTATCACGCATATTCTTTCAAAATATTAAAATACAAGCCTACACAGAAAAAAGCAAAGAAAAAAGCAAGAAGTACAGAAAGTGTACTTCACTGGTCATGTTGGGCATTTTGTTGTGTTTCTTTTTAAAAACTCTAAAATAATGATGAAAAATAGGATACAAATGATGCTTTTGATATATTACATACTATATTCATTTATAAAATATAATTAAACTTTTAACATCAAGCATTTTAAGAAGTAAAAGCAAATATCAATACTGTTTCACTCAGAATTCACCATGAAAATATCAGATCTCAGATACGAACTCTTTCAAGTAAAACACTTCACCAAAAAAAACCACCTTTGGAATACAGGTTCAAGCTACCAATCTCACATTCCATTCAAATCACACGAACAACATCTAAGGAAGCAGCATGCCAAGAACTGCATATGTAAAAGGCTCTTTAATAATCAGTATCCAGAGAAGAAACTATCCTGACTCAAAACTTAAAAATAAGCTAGGGGTGGGGTGAGGTGCCTATAATAATAGAGAGACTTGTAAATCCTTAACTCTCAAAGTCATTAATTTCTTCAACTGATGTATGTTTCTGAAGAAAAAATAGCATGGTATTATTTTAATAGTGGACTGCAAATACAAGATTATGCTTAAGGTAATTTTAGAGAATTGTGAATAATGGAAGTAAAATATTATGGATTCCTACTATATAACATAAAACACAGAACAGCCTTTCCATTTCACTTACATTAGCTAAACAAGGAGAACTTGCAAATGCTACAAGCTGTTCCAGTACAAAGGGAAATAGAGAAGCATGGTTATTTTAAATGGTATTACTGGTAAACAAACAGGGAGGAAGAGCGCACAAACTTACCAGTGAGGGGTCAATGCTGGCAGAAAGTGATACAGATCATGGAGACAGGAATACACTGCAGAATTTTAGCAGTAACGGTTACGAAATAAAGGGTAAAGGCCGAATAAAAGGAGACACAATTATTAGTGTTGATGGCTGCAGAGATAACTCATCCCTCAACAAAAACGTTTTCATCTTGGTTGATCTTTCCATGTGCTATCTGACTGTATTGCTAACACAGGAAGGAAGGAAGATCTTTCTTTCAAGATCTATAGTAACTATACCTTCCTCCTCTTAAAGATAAAGGATGCTAAGACATCATTATAATGTCCATACACCCAATAGTTAAATATGCTTTATTAAAATAAGAAGGCTTCATTCTTATGATGGATTTTTTTCCCAGTTGGATGGGTTCAATATACCTTAGTATGTATCTTCTTTAAATAGAGCACACCCTGTATTTCTAAGAAACACTTACTGTAGCTTAGAGGTATTTTCAGCTAATGCTAAGCTCTACCTTGTTCTGTCATTACAGAGCAATTTTCCTGTTTAGCTTTGTGGTCTACAGTCATTTTCCTTTTATGTTAATAGTTAAATAGGATTACGAAAATAATTGGTTTATAAAAGCAAACATATGACTTCCACTTACACAGTTACAGTATTTCAGAGGTGATTAAAAAAGAACAAGAGAAAAAAATACCATTCCAATGTCCTTCACTTAAACAGTTTCACAGTCTGATACAGTCTTTTCTTTCCCACACCTGTCTAACAACAACAGTTCTACGAACAGCTTCATAGTCTATTTAAAATACCTCACTTTATGATGAAATTTAAAAGAAGCATACTAGGAAGAGAGTGCAGAGAGTTCTTCCTTAAAAACCCAACATTTTCATGCATGTTGTTGGTTTGTAGCTCATTACTACACCACACTTAGAACTTTCATAAGAACAGATATAGGAAGTGAAATCACAGGTCAGTCTGGACTCATATGCTGCCTTAAGAGATGATAATAAGGGTGTTCAGGAAAGAGGACACAAACAAGTCAAACACATAGTATTGTTTCTCCGGTGTATTTGTGAGCCAGACTTGAGCACTGCCACTGATAACAGCTCTAGATAGAATTTTCTTCAGTGATTTTGTGTAACATTTTCTGTACCTGTTCAAATCTCTTTGTGTTTACAGCATCTTAGATATAGATATGAATGCCACCTTTGTGTCACAGGCTGTGTGAAAGTGCCCTCATTTTGAGCTTGCCATTCCTCAAACACAAAAGGAACAATGACTTTTTACCCACCAGCCCCAGGACACAGCTTTACATACTTCCGTTGCTTCTCCCTTGGTCATCTCTCTTCCAATTACCCTGTACAAAAGCTATTCCAATTCCTACCACCACCACCATCCCCAATACTTTATTTATTTCTACTGTGTGCTTTTTGAACATGGGGGAAACTGCAAATAGCATTTAAGCTGTGAGCACACCATAAATACACAATGCAGTATGATGTTTCCTGTTCTGCTCTTCATTAAATTTCACATTATTAACTGAAATACCTGGTTAATTCTTATCATCACCATGTACTAAATTGATTCACAGAACTAGGTACTATAAATCAAAGCTAATTCAAGATTTAAAAATACAAGTACATAAAGATGGAAGGTTTTTCTCCCATGCACTTACTCAATATTCATCGATGTTGAATTTCACTTACTACTATGAATCACACAGGCACTAGGCACTAAAGAATATTCATTTCTTCTGTGATTTGCTATAGCTTCAATTTTTACTACCCTATTATCATTAATGAATCATTATTCATCATTTTAGATCCCTTATGACTGTGAAATAGCACAGACATGTTAGACTTCATTACTGACCTCTCTGTTTTGAACAAACTGATCATCAGCTCTCACTTCATTTATTCATCCATCCACAAAAAAAGCCCAGCCCAGAGCAGCTTATTTCTGATAAAAAGCTTAAACAAAAAGACTCATCAAAAGCTTTTTGTTATCCTCATACTTCGCAATTACTTCAAGGAACTCCACCAGGTCTCTAGTCCGTCAGAATTATGACTTTCTTCCACAAAACACGGGTTAGCTCTTCCCCATCATAACACCTGTGGGCTCACTTGTTCTGCTACTGGGCATGGGGGTTCCTGCCTTATCTACAAGATAATTTTTTTCCTTAATAGAAAAAAATAATTTTTAAAAGCTATACATGTACCATCTTCCTTACTACTGTTGTCAAAACAGTTTTAAGCACTAATGTAGATAAACACAGAGATTATACACACACTTATATGCCTTAATAAGATACAATCAGGTACAAAAAAAGAGGAATACATATCAAGCAGTTTAATCAAATCCGCAATCTTACTGTTTGCATCATTTTGTCCAAAAACCTTTCTAGTACCGCTTCAGCTTGAGAAAGATCCTCCAGAACGAACACTGTAAAGAAGGATACATGGAAACTCCTATAATCTTCTTTATGAAGAAATGTGCAGAAGACTTTTACTTCACTTTCCCTCCAGTTCTTCTAAAGATACAGAATGCAATAGCATAAAAAAGTTACTGCTAATATACACATTAACTACAAAATCTATTAGCATTGAATTTCTCAAGCTGTTATACTAACTTCTTTTCATCAGATTCCTCTAATATGTACTGGTTTTATTGAGTTTGGCTTAAGGAGTCCCATATTTATTGGATTTTTTCCCATGTTTTGGTCTACACCTATTTCCAAAGTTTTAGCGCATCAAACTGTCAGTCCTACAATACTATACTGGACTGCCTCACTCTCTAACTACATTCCTTAATCTCAAAAATCACTACAATTACGTAATGCTAGTTTTAGTCAAATGTACAAATTAATATTAATGCAATTTTATAGTGAAATTTACTGTTAGGATATTTCCAAATATACTCCATTAAGCAACTTCAACTTAGCAAAACATATTATCTCAGGATTCATAAGTGATATAAAGTAAAAAAAAACAAAACACTATATGACCTGCAGTATCAGGATACAGCTATAGCATCTTTGTATTTTGGATTTTTTTACTTCATAGACATTTCATTATGACATAGTATCATCAGGTGGAAGCATATGATACAGAAGAAAGCATTAAATTCAGTTGAAACTTTGTTATTGAGACACTTGTTTATTTTACTATTTTTCTAGCATTCAAAGAACTAAAAAAAACTTAACGGGTATTATCAGCATCAAAATTTGCATTCCTTGGACCCACTGGCAGTTACCCAAGTTTAAAGTCTTTGTAACTTTGCCTTTTTTGGAGAGATCAAAGTAAGTCTTAAGATCTACAACTCTATCTGTATTTTAGTTCCTTCTATTTTCCTAATTAATTTCTATAGTACTAAAGCATTCCTCCTTACTTTACATCAAAAATTTTGTCATTACACCTTCTCACACATAACTGATCTCAGTGGTTGACTTGAAACTGAGAGAGCCTATTTAAGTACATAAGTGAGAAGCTACTTTTTATATCTTATTTTCAAATACACAAGACAAATAATACCTAAATTCCATCATTAAAAAAATAAATCAGAAGTTTCTTTAAATTGCTTGAAATATCAGACCTTTGAATTGTAAAAACAACCTGGAGAAACTGTCAGAGGAGAATGTCATGAAGTTTAACAAAAGGAAATGCCAAGTCCTGCACCTGGGTAGGCACTGCCCCAAGCACTGGTAGGTGCTGAGGGCTGACCAGCTGGAAAGCCGCTCTGCCAAGAAGGACCTTTGATCCTGGTACCCAGCAAAGTGACCAAGAGCCAGCAATGTGCCCTCACAGCAAAGGCAGCCAAAAGCATCTTGGGCTGCATTAAGCAGAGTACTACCAGCAAGTCAAGGGAGGTGATCCCTCTCTGCTCAGTGCTGGTGAGGCCATATCTGTAGTGCTGTGTCCAATTCTGAGCTGCCTGGTAGAGGACAGATGTGAACATACTGGAGCCAGACCAGCAAAGTGCCATAAAGATGATTAAGGGACTGGAGCATCTGTCATAATATGTGGCTGAGAGAGCTGGGACTCTTCACCCTGGGGAAGAGAAGACTCAAGAGGGGAGCCTTACCCACGTGTATGAAAGGGGAGGGAATGAACAAGATGGAGCCAGAATCGTCCCAATACTGTCTACTCACGGGAAATAGGCAATGGGTACAAATTAAAAAACATGAGATTCAATCTGAACACAAGAAAACACTTTTTCTTACTGTGAAGGTGGTCAAAAGCACATTGCCCAGAGAGGTTGCAGATTCTCCACCTGTGGAAATATTCTAAACCTGACTGTACATGGTCCTGGGCAAGCTCTAGTTGACCTGCCTTGAGCAAAGGTGTTGGACTAGATGATCTTAAGAGGTTCCTTCCATCTAAGGAATTCCATTTTATCTGCTACACCATGCTATTGTTTTGGTCTGAATAAAGTTATTTCCTGCAGTGAATTTTTCTACCAAAAATACCCTTTAACTCCCTACCAGTGGGGCAAGTAATGAACAAGACAATCTTGTTACAAGGCTTAGCTTTGCATGATTCACGTTTTTTGGCCAAGTAAGTTGACAGTAGCCGTTACTCCTTTTGGACATGGACAACTTCTTCTGATGCTACTGACTGAATTGAGAGAAAACCACAGAGCCCCCTTTGATACTTAATGTTTTAGGGAATACCCTACCACAACGTCACTAGTAAGGCAAAACACATACACACATGACTTTCCTCTGGTGCCCAACATTAGCAGTTTGGGGGTTTTTAATATATATTTATTAAATGAGCAAGTGTAAGTTTAGCTGAGACAAGTATTAAATAGATCTACACAATCCACTAATTTCAGACAAGAACATGATTTGAAAGGCAACTTTCCGTTTGATGCCAACAGTGCTACATAATCAAAATAATAAAGTGCATCTCTAATCATGCACCCTAATGATCCCTCTATCTAGTTTTAAGTTAATCACATTCATTTATTTTGCTGTCCAGAGAACAGAAAACTGTAATTTAGCACTTCATCCTTAAAGCAGACAGGTCAATGTAGACAGAGTTAAGACAATTCACTTAAGAATTTTCATTACACTGTTAGGCTAGGCAAAGTATACAAACTGACATATGAGCCTGAGTAGAAGGCACTTGATTCATTGCTTATTCTCACTGCCAGCACAATACAGTTCTACAGAGCTTGTTACTTCTTAATATCTTGCAATACTCATAAAGAGCTTTTGCAAATTTAGGTTAAATACATAGCCTTTCACAAAGAATTTTTTTAACTCAGTAAAGAGCTAAGAGTTTAATTCAGTAAAGATTTAAAATCTCAGTAAGTAGATCTTGAAACCTCAAGGCAGGATTATTATAAGCAGTAGGGCTTATTGCTTTCATTTCAGCCTTTCTACTTCACGTGTCATTGCAAATTTCACCCATACTGTGTTCCGTGTCGTTACATATATATGTACTTGCATTCTGTTCAAACATCAACTTTCAACATTTTTACTGACACATTACTAGAGTATACACTTCCTACATGACTCAGTAAATTATAAATTCATATCTCTCTCAGTATATATTGATACATACACATATATATATCAAAATACTCACTGTCACTAACACGAGAGCCCACAGACCTATCAATATCAGTAATATACTAGCACTGAAGGAAGCCTCGGGTGCAAGTCAACAAAACGATATACATACAAGTAGTAACGCTCTTTCACAGGCAAGTAGTTTTTCCAAGTACTGTTCTTTTTCCACTGCAGTATTGAAGATCACTCCCTGAAACATCTCCTAAAAATAACTAAAATAAAATGCAGTGCAAATCTGTGAAATCAACTTATATACAGTAAGTATGCAAGAGTACTCTCAGTATCCATTACACATACAATTCAGAGAAACTAAAAGCCTCAGGCTTCCACTAAAACTGAGGGCAAGAGCCCTCTCTCTGTCCACCGACTAGGTGCAGGAACCTTGGATCCAGAGATTTAACATCCAGAGATCCAACATCCAGAGATCTGTTCTGACACCTATTCAAGGCAGTACTTTATGCCTAAAATTATGGAAAGTTCACATCAGCCAAAGATGTATTCCAGACAACGTGGGGTTTTTCTTCCCCTGCAACTCAAACTTCTAACTCTATATTACAATATTAATTTCACTACGCTAGGATAATTTACTTTGGTTAATAGTCTGTACATCCAAACTTCAGTTTCTTAGATCAGTGTTCTATTATTTCAGTTTAGTATCAGACTTAATTCCATTTAGTATTACCTCTTGAAGAAAAACTGTCAGATAAGAGAGGAATATCTTCAAGGAAGATGGACTATACTGAAAGTATCACCAAAAACATATTTCAGTAACATTTATGCAGAAACAGGTACAATAGATAGTTTGAAAATAGTTCAGGGAAAGGTGTAACAGCAACAAAAGCTAACTAAGTTAAATTATGTTATTTAATTTCACAGTTAGCAAGATCTCTAGATATTTGCAACTTATTTACCTTTAAAAAGGCTTGTTTCAATGGATTGATATGCAAACTGTGGGCAAGTTTTACAAATTACAACTCTTCCATACCAAATGCAGCACATTCTGCCATCAACAGAATGGATACCTTACATAAAAAGACTAAAGCACTTGTGTAGCTATATGGATAGCTGCATAGATTCTTAATATTTTAATGTGTAGAAAAAAAGAAAATAGATGGTATACTTTAGGTTTCAATGATTTATCAAGCCATATTTGTCTCTTGCTAGGATTAAATAAAGGATAAGTACAGCTTCTTAAAATTGCGTTTTTCAATAAAAGTGCATTAAAGTTTTGAATGCAAGTACACTTAAAACATATATATTTAAATAGTGTAAATGGAAGAAGGATTACTGGTAGTTAAAGAACTGACTGATGTTTATCACCATGGAAGCACCATTCCACAGTGAATTTAGTACCTGGCATGAAAGCATCTCATAGGTCTAGAGTTCCCAGCTACTGTAACAACTGCAACTGGAGATGTGCAGCCAATCTGACATAGAGCAGAGTAATACTATCTACAGAAATACCTCAGGGGGGAAAAATGTGACCTAACACCCTTCCGAGCTCTCAACATTATCATATTCACCAAAAATTTAAGTCAATCACTGCTCCCCCACCTAAAATGTAAAGTAACTACTTAAGAATTTTAAAAAAAAAAAAAAGGCCAACTCTCACTTGTAAATTACATCAGCAAAAGTCCTTTGAGGTCCCCACAGCTTTTGTTGTTACACTGGGAAGACAGATTCTTCCACTGGCAGCACATACAAATCTACTCTTTCCAGTTCAGAAATCCTAGCATCTACATTTTAAACACACATACTTATAATTACCAATTCAGATCGATGGGAGCCAACACTCTAAGGTAAACACTCACTAGAAAGCTAAAGTAAGATGGATAAAAATTATCACTATGGATGCAAATACTGGTATATAACTTTCCTTCAACAAAATTTTACAGAAGACAGATCGGAGATATGAAAGAAAAAAGATAAACTCTTCCAGTCCCAGCTCAAGTTTTAAGTTTAGAGACTTAACTGGACAGGTAAAAACTTCAATAAAAGGAAAGTAACTGCACAACTCCATTAAGAAATAGTGGTATTCAGAAAAGGAAATAGAACCCACTCCACATCTGTTGCTTGGGAAATTGCTGTCTGCCTCAGATTTTTTTCCAGGCAGGTATCCATGAAGCCAGACTTCAGGAAGTAAGCTTTAGTCAGCTGGAAAAGATGAGAATCACCAAGATACCAACATGTTCATAAGATGAAACATAACACGTTATTGTAACTAACATAAATAAAAATGCATTAGCTCTTGTAAAAGCTGTTTAAAGATGCTTAAAAGCATCTTTACTTTTACCATAATGTGTTAAACTAAGAGCTCTAGAGTAAGCTCTCCCATCAAGAGCTTAAATTGCTGCCTCTAGCTGCCCCACTGTATCTTTGTCTGAAAAGTGTTCTCTCTGTTATGAAAAGAAAAAAGAAAAAAAAGAAAACAGAAAAATCCAAGCCCAAAAACATTACCAACAAACTTTGCATTACTGTGAGTGGAAAGGTAACTACTTTTTCTATAAAGCAACAATACCTTAATCAGCTATGCAGTACCTGTTGTCACCTGACCTGGATAACGTTCGCTGTAAACAAAATTGTGTGTTAACTGTAGATATAAGCAAGCTATAAAACAATAAAAAGGTAAGTTCTATCTTCCACCTTGACAACTCAGTCTCTGGAGACTATATTAGTTCAATAACTATGCTTTAGAAAAGACTCTCCAAAAAGCTATATTAAAAAAACCCAAAACCCAAACCAAAAACCCTCTATTGCTAGTAGTACCAACTAGACCACAAAAAATAAAACAGTAACTGGAGACAGGCTAGGCAAACAGAGAAAGACAAAAAAGTACTTAATTTTTTAAACAGAAGGCAGACAATTAATTTAATAACTTTCCAAGAAAGAGTGAGAACATAGTTTTTCCAGCAGTCTGGAAACACTGCACAGAATCTCCCCTAATCCCCCACCAAAAGGGAAATTCTTCCCTAAAACTCTAGAACAACTCAAAACACTTTTTCAGTTAGAGGTGAGTAGCCATGACAGAAGTCCAAAAATGAAGGTTATGATAGAAACACATCCTAAAAACACCACTTTGTAGAAACTGAATTAGTGGTTTGTAAAGCTATACACCTTTCTTTACTGTCACATACACCCTACAGTCTGAACAATGAAACATGAGAAGTTGAGCATAACTCAAGCAGATCAATGCTGAGAAGCTTCTCTGATTGCACAATATTCTATCAGAGCTCTAGCTACATTTCTGCAATAAACATTCCATCACAAGCAATCACACGTCAAACAGATATTTGAAATATGCAACTAAACAAGAACTCAACAGTGCTTAAGAATTTGTGCATCACTATGCATTTTTATAATGCAAACTCCAGCCAAGCCCACATATTGATTAAAAGAAAAACTTCACTTTCAATAAAACAGAATATTTATGCATACATAAAATCAAGGTTTTTTTATACTTAGTCTTTTTACCGTTATTAATATAGCCACAAGAATTTTAAGTCATGCTTTTTTAAAAAAAGGTAATAAAAATCTACAAGAATTTAGATATAGACAAATTACTTGAACTGGCAGGTATTAAGATTCTTCAGAATTGAGAAGACTTTGCTGCTAACAATAACAAATAACAAGTTTTTCAGGGATTTGCATTGCTGATATAGAACAAAGCACTTCCACTAACGAATTGTTTTCAGATTTCAGAATTTATAAATTGACCTACAACAACATATTTTTTATCCACTACCTTTAAGCGATTAAAAAAAAATGCTGACAGAAACATGCTTTCTTCTCCAAAAAGCACCAGAAGAAAAAAATGATAAAACGTACAGACAATGCTATTACTAATACAATATTTAATTTATTCCTGATGCCGAGCCAATATTAGTGACCAATTTCAGGTCAAGAAATACTTCAATAGCATATAAAACCAACCTCTTCTAAGCACTCTTTTTGTCTTTTCTGACACCATGGTACAGTCATGACTAAAATCTTGGGTGCTTTGGATTGCATGTAAAAAAAAGAGAGATGTAACTAGAAAATCAAACAGTTACAAGAAAACATGGTTCCATATTCAAGTACTGAAATGACAGAACAGAACCAAAGCTGTCCATGGAAACTTAGAGCAGCTTTTCCAAACACAAGTTTCTCACATGATGAACAACAAGCATTTTATCGTAAGTAACAGTGCAGCAATGCAAGTCAGTTTAACTGGGATTTTCAAGCACAGTATTCCAATACTAGAGAAAGAAATGAAGTATTATAAATTTATTAGTAGGATCCAACATTTTTAATTACAAAAGGGTCCAGAGATATTGTGTTTTATCAGGCTTGCAAGTTTGCCTAATGACAGGCAAGTAAGTTTTTCTATGTTCCTTTCAAGCCTGAAACTCAGGCTTGAGGAAAACTAAAGCCCTTAACGTCATATACTAAGAAACAAAGTATGTCCCAACTTTTCCAATACGATTTTTCCAGCATGAAAGATGGACAGCGGAACTTCATAAAACAGTGGTATTCAACTTTTAGAACACTGGGTACTCTCAGCAACCCTGCTACCATAGGGATGAAAAATACTAAAATGCTAAGAAATAGCTGAAAAAACCCTCTTCCACCTAGTTTTCCAACTACATTGATATGAATAAGTCAGCTCTTCCCTAACACTGTTCTCTTCATGTAACACTTCAGAACTTGGGAAAAACAAAGCCCATCCAAGGAGGATGCAGTAGATTGATATGTAAGTCCTCCAATAGCATGATTTTTAGATTTAGAAGAGGGGAGAAAAATCATAGCCCAAGAGGAAAGAGAGCCAGGGCTGTCTGGACCATTGCCACTATCATGAAATCTTGTCAAAGTCTCTCATGCCTGTCCTTACAAGGCAGCAAGGCTGAGCTTGGGCTGATTAACTTAATCTCTACAGGAGATGAGGGCAAGCAATATTTTTGACACGCCATAAAAACCTGTCACGAAACAAATAAGAGCACACCAACATCACATTTTCTGCTCCTTCATCCCACAGACCATTTTGAGTAGCTATCACTTTTCATTAAACAGAAAGCAAAACTGATGAAAACATGTTTCCTAAAACCTGAAATTAAATCTAATCTTCTATATGATTATTTTTCCCAGCATTTGTTTCATTAAAACATTTTTCCAAAAAAACAAGTTTGTTTTTTTGGCACAGCCAAGCCACTAAAAAAAAAAACAGCACAGCCATTAAAAAAGCACTACATTCTTGGAAAACTATATGAACTAAGGTACACTGTAATACTTAGTCTGTATATAAAACCAGTGTTTCAAAAGCCACATCCAATCATGTCAATCTTCTACTTCCCATCTATATAAACCTATGCTTGTAGAACACCTAGTAAAGCAGGTTCTTAATTTCTAAATGCTACAAAATATCAACAAATTATATTGCAGAGCATATTTAAAGGCAGTACTATGGTCTCAAGAATTCAGAGTTCAACTTTTGTCAGACCTCCTGCACTTTACAGAAGTCACTGCCAGCCCACAGAGCCAATTTCTGAAGAGATGCAGAAATACACGCATGTAAACAGTCATCTTGGAAACAGATACTTGTTACCAACCACAGTGATTTTATAACTCAACAGACTTACCCAGTCTCAGAGACTTAAGAGGAAATTAGGAAAACACTCTTGTGGTATTCAAACAAAATTGTCATCTGAAGTAAACTGGCATTGAAGTAAACTCAGTTATAAAAGTTAACTAGACTCTACATTACAGATAAGCAATTTGATTTAGAAAAGGGAAAAAATCAACCACTTGAAAAGGCGGTAGAAAAGGTCTAACAGCAGGAAGTGTGTGTGTGTGCGCGTGTGTGTATTCTGCATACACACATCTACACATCCCCAACAGCCAACTCTTTAATCAAAAAAACCTGACCTATCACTTCCATTTTGTCTCATTTTAAAAACTGTTTGCTTGGCAGGAGAAATAAGGACCAAACACTGCAGAGACACACTCTCTTTAGCACTTGAAAAAAAAAGTAATTCACAATGCAAAGCTTTACACTTAAAACAAAGTCTTCAGAGAAGATAAGCAATGCAACATTTCATCTAGTAGTACCTAAAACACACTTAAAAATCCCCTTCTTTCAGTAAAGACACCAAAATGTATGACTTAGAGCAAATAATAAAAAACTTGGTTTCTTCTCTTTTTTGAATCACTGTATATGAACTTTAAGAACATATCACATTCAAACATTTAGCACTTACTTTCTTGCTCTGTCCAATCTGGATTTAATGGAGAAGCATCTAAACTGGTCCGTTCTTAATTTTATCCCTTTCTCTACCTATCAAACTACGACATGACAAATCTTAATTCATAATATTACCTCATTTGAAAACCTCTTAATCCATTTATTCTCTGGAACATAAGACGACACTTAGTCCAGTTTAAAAGATTCATTTAAAAGCCAAGATTTATAAGTGAGAACGCAGGTTAAAAGATTACTACATCACTTATGATATCATCGACTCTCTCTCTTTTTTGTACATATTGCTGTTAGGAAACAAGAACACAGCAGATTAACCCATCTATGTACAGACAAGTTATTTCCTCTGAAAATCAGTACAAAAGTTCACTGCTGTCCAGAAGACAAGAGCAAGAAATTTCAGAAGAGCTGAGTGGGGAGTAGTTTTAAATCCTCACATGTTGTTTCTACGTAAAAGTTAAACTTCACAACTGAAATTCTGAAAATCCTACAACCTGATTCACTCTGGTTCTGAACACTGTTCCACAGCATATTAAAAACACATTTGATTTTTAATTACCAAAATGCCAAAGCGATCAGTAAGTATGTCAGAGTCAGCAGTAAGATCTTAAGAATGTACCTTACATTTCCTATCTTATCCTCAAAATAAACCTACTCCTTTTGGTAAAAAGGGAAAGGCATACCTTTGAGTATCTCAAAGGTGTGGCTTACATCTTAGTTCTGTAAACAGTCACCAACACACTGTTTTCTGAACTAGTTGGAAGTACAAACAGAAGACTGATGGTAAAAGGATGACTAAAATATATCTTGAGGTAACCTCTTTTCCTTTCCACACCACAGTAACAGTGCTTGAATTTGCCCACTTGGCAGAGCAGATGTTGGAGCAGCCTCGTGCTTCAAAAGTGAATGGAGGATGCCAATAATCTTACATAACTGCAACCCAGAAAAGATCAAAAGCAGTACCTGGAATTCCTTTTGCTCTTTGCACAGACCTTTTCTGATGTATTTTTATTTCATCTAATACATCTCCTGCTATTGATCATGTTACACTCCCCACCCCAAAAAACCCAAAATACAAAAGGTAACTTTTAGAAGGCATATGTGTATGCACTGCAGCTACTGCATATAGCTGTAACATATAGCACACTGTATTAGACACTTATTTGCGAAACAGAAACAAGATGCTGTTGCAGCAAGACTGTGGCCTCACTCTTGATGGACACTGACCTGGAGACTATTGCTATAGATCACTCTAAACACCCATCTGAGTGTAGATGTGAAATTGTAAAATTATCTCTCACTTCTAAGTTTTATTACAGAATAATAACACGCTGAGAAAAAAAAATACACTTGAAATTAGAGGACAGTCTGGGCATTTAATTACTTTTTTATTATTGTTCTTAGGGCTCCATCAGAAAGACACCAGATTCTATCAACTACTTCAGTTATCTTTTGAAAGCATATCAATATGTGTACTTCAAGTCATGATTTTATACCCAAATAAACTGCCTATTTTCATTCAGCAAATCTTAAATGTTGCTTGGCTACAGTTAACTGTAAGTGGTAACAATCTTTCATAATCCTAATCATCTGCATTACTGCCATACTCACAAAAAAGAATTACATCCCATTTACTGAAAACTTTATTCTATGCTATTTATTTGAGAGGTATTTACCAAAGAAGCAACTTCTTGCCTGAAGCCATCATAAGAGAAAACCAACTGAGTGTGTAAAAATTCCTACTAGGTCCTGATCACTTCGCAAGTTTCTCTTAGCTCAGCAGAGACCTTTTCCCAATCTAAATGAATATGAATGTGCTGGTTTAAACCCTGAGAACTTTTTTTTTCGTCCTTCCAGATAAGGGTTTATTTTCACATGAAAGGTATGAAGTGTCACAAACAGAAAAAAATAACTCTACAGGAGCTGCTTTTCCTATTGTTTTTCTTTTTTAAATTCAGATACAATTACAGTCTACAGCTCTCATTTATTTTCTTAATTATTTTAATCCTATCCAACAGCAGTTTATCTTTTTGTCTATTTAAATATTAGATTCATTATGTATGCATTCTGTAGTTGAGTTTCCTCCATTTCTTCACACCACCAAATGTAAAGATTTTTCTTTTTTTTTTTTTAATTATTTTGACCAGATCTGATGTTACAAGACAAAAGACACAAACACTGAGTACAGAAACACTGAAATACCCAGATTGGAAGGGACTTCAAAATGTTATCTGGTCCAACCTTTCATGGGAAAGGGAACTTAGATGAGAATATTTAGCAGTCGCATCTTGAAGACCTTCAGTGATGAAGACTCTACCATATCCCTGGAGGTTGTTACAGACTTGTTCCCACTATAAAAAAAAATTCTAATATAGATGGGAAACCTCTCCCAGTGCAGCTTGTACTAATTGTCCCTGGTCTTCTCCATATGGGCCCTTGTAAAAAGGCTCTATCTTCTTTGTAGCAGCTCTTTACCGTGATGAGGGCTCCCTCAAGCCTTCTCTTCTCCAGAGAGACTCCTTCAGTCTTCCCTTAAAAGGCAGATTCTCCCTTGCAACCCTCCTTTAGACCCTCTCCAGTCTGCCTGTCTTTCTTGACTTGTGGGAACCAGAACTGGATGCCGCAGTCCAGGTGCAGCCTGATCAGCACTGAGTAGAATGATCACATCTCCAGTTCTGCTGGTAATGCCCCTGGAGATGCAGCCCAGGATCCAGTTTGCCTTTGTTGCTGCAGCAGCACAGTGCTGACTCATGTTCAGCTTGTCCACCATGATGCTAAGGTCAGCAGGGCTGCTGACCAGCCACACAGACAAAACCTTCACTAGGCTCTCTGGTTATGGCATCCCAGGAGCAAGACTTTGCACTTGTCTTTGTTCAGCTTCATACGTTCCTACTGGCCAACCATTCCAGCCTGTTCAGGTCTCTCTGCAAGATGGCTCTCCCTCTGACACGTCCTCCTCACCACCCAGCTTAGTGTCATCCACAAACTGGGTGAGGGTGCTTTCAATACCATCATCTTCTTCATGAAGATATTGAAAAGCATGAGGCCCAGTATCCATCCTTGGAAGACCCTACTTATGACTGCTGCCCACCTAAGTGAAAAACACTGACCACCAAGAGATCTTTTGGGATTTTTTTAAAAATATTGTATTTGACATCTCACCAAAATGAACTCTAATTCAACTACATATTAGCAAACTTTATGCAGATAATTCCTTGTGTCATTTTGTCATCATCACACAGGATATGGAAATATTCTCATCATAGATCCCACTAACAAAATCTAGAGTAAGAAATTATAATTTCACAGTATTGATAACAACTCCTATGAATTATTCTGAAGTTTAGAATACATCAAATGAATTTGCAGGGGTTTTCTTTTTAAAGGAAAATGCATGTCAGGATTTCATATTTTTTCATCATATACGTTTGCACCATGAATGTACTGAACATAAATCTACCAGTTCTAGCCATCCTGTTTATTCAATGATGATCTCGAGTGATTAATGAAGGTTTTCACAGAAAGGCTTTCCTGGAAACTTGCAAAGCATATCTTCAGAAGTAAATAGTTGCACATGAATTGTTAAGGTAGAAAAACACAACCTGCTGAATACATAAGGCTAACAAGAAGGAGAATTGTTCCTGAGAATTAGCAGACTATTTCTTACAACTCTCAAACTATTTAGGTCAATGGAACATTTCAGTGCTCTTTCCCCCTTTCCTCCAGTGATTACACTACAGGAAATTATGGCAAAAGGGAACAGCCTCCTGTTACTATTTCGCACTACCAGCTGAGCATTGGACAATGTTTCTGAGTTTAACTGCATTAAAATGTATACATTTTTATTTTAACAGCTTCATACACATGCACAACAGAGCTCTCAGGCAGTACTGAAATTTCTCCATAAAAAGCATCAAATTTCATTAAGCTCTTCTTAATTTGTCTCCATTTTTTCCCTTAGAAAATACAATAAATCCATAGCACACTGTCTATGCAAGGTCAGAGAACAATGAACATTATAAACAGTAAAGTTTCCACACTACTGAAAGTGTTAAGGCACTGTAAAAACTTGTTATACTGAAGCAAAGTAATTTTTAGGCTCATGTACTAATATACACTAATACATAGAAAAATTAATTTTCTTTAAAAACAGTATCTTGCAGTCATAAGCCTACGTTCAGATAAATCAGTTTATTTAACTGTGGGAACATGTGTAACTAACAAAAAAATCTAACAAAAAGACAACTCAGAACACTTAGGAATCTGAAAGCAATGGCTTATATTAAAATAGCACAGTTTAACATTGCATCTTCATTGGTATGTTATAAACAGACTCATACCTTTCAACTTAAGTTTAAAAAGTCTTCTTGTGGAGGTTCTTTTGGTCACTGGCATTTGCCATGTGTGCTTGAACCTTGATGTCTGTTTTTCAAATACAGCATAGTACTACCAGTGAAATTTCTCTGCCTCTTAGAATACAAACGGTAGCTTCCCTCTACACCATGAAACCCACAAATTGACCAGGGAGGGGGAGGCAGGGGGAAGTACTTCCTTATTTTAGATACAGGAAACAGAAATTCAAAACAGTCTCACAAAAAGCCTGAAAAAGTCAGGAAGCCCTGACTGAAGTGACCATAGGCCAAAGAATTCCAATGCCCAAATCATCTTTGATTATAATCTTCCTAATTTCTCTGCCTGTTTTCCAGACCTCATATTTGTATTTATCTCTTATGGATAGACAAGACTTCCTTCTACACAACGAGCAGGTTTTTTGGTTCTTATATCCTACTACAACCCAATAAGTGAAATCTGTTTTGGGTTCTGCAGTTAGTACTAATATTCACAATGTAACAGTACTTAAAAGTACAAAAGGACAATAATGCAGTCTGATACTGCAATGATGCTCCCTACTTGTATTTCATTTACTAAATAGCGGGAGAAGAGGAAAACATGGCACACCAGCCTTTATTTCAACTTCTGTCTTTTCAGGCAAGATTTCATTGATAATCAAACAAAAGTATTTTAAATGGAATGACTGTCTTTACACAATCTCAAAGTCAAATTCAGTTTATCCACTTTATTTTATCCAGTTATTTTTTAAGACTTTTAGGAATGACATAACTTATGGTAAGCAAATATCCACTGCACAAGTTTAAGAATTAACTCAAGAGTCCAGAATTGGAATGGCTGACAATTATTTTTCTCATCATCTGCCCAATTAGTCACTCCTCTTCTTTGTACCAGAGCTCCATTACTTCTTTACTTCTTCCACAGTAGAAACAGAACAGAAACTAACTCATCTGAACAGGACAAAACATGAGATCTTCGTAACAGACATGCCCCCTTAAAAAAAAAAATTAAGTTATTTTAAATGAAAGGAGGTTGTAGAGGTGGGTGTTGACATGACCAGAGGAAATGGTCTGAAATTGCGGCAGGGGAGGTTCAGATTAGATATTAGGAAGAACTACTTCACTGAGAGGGTGGTCAGGTACTGGAACAGCCTGCCCAGGGAGGTGGAGTCACCATCCCTGGAGGTATTTAAGAAACATGTAGATACTGCACTCCAGGGCATGTTCTAGTGGCACAAGATTGTTGGCTTGAGCGATTTTTGTTTTGGTTGGGTTTTTTTGTGTGTGTATGCTTGGACTTGATCTCAGAGGCCCTTCCAACCATGAATATCTGTGATTGTGTTTTGCGAAGCTGAGGACATGGGCATCTTGTCCAACTTAAGCACAAGCTCTTTTGGTTAACATCACTTGCACTTTCTAGATGAAGAAAGGAGGCTTAACTAATAAACCAGCTCATTTCTATAGCTCTAGGATGAATAAGCTGCACTTCATTATACCTGAAAATCATTTGTTTATCATGATGCAATTTCAAGGCAAGCAACATCTACTGGAGATTGCCTAATCTTAAGTATGAGCTTTAGCTCAAAGTTGCAAGTTACTTGTTAAAAGAGGTTGCACCTTCTTCCATGGTTATGAAAAAGGTTGATTCCAACTCCTCGAAGAAAGCAGACATATTTTGTGAAAACACCGGATTACTTCTGAAAATAATTCTTCAAAAGCACATAGCAATGAATGTTTCATCTTTTTTCCACTTTTGCTAACCCATCACTTCATAAGACAAATGTTTAAAAGTAAAGACTTCACCAATAGTTCCTCCTGCAGAAAAATGCTTACTAGCTCCCCAACTTGTTTATAAAATACACCTTTGTCAGTACTGTTATTTCCTCCCACAAAATGCAAGTAACATAACACCAGTGGAAGGCAAGTTTGCTGATGTTGAAACAAACAAAAAGTGTCTTACTGTGCTACAGTTAGTCAAGTTTGCAAAAAACAGCCTGATTTGAATGAAAATCTTCAGCTGCCTATTTCAATTGAATCTTAAACTGAAAAATTAAGTTTCTACTCCCTTCTACTTCAGAAGAAGCTTCCAACCTGCAAACACAAGGTTTTAATCAATACTTTCTTTTGTTGACCGTGTCTATGAGTCTGTCAAGCCGCAATGAAAAAAGGTATAAGAAAAAAAAGTCCTTTTCTCTTTCACCTAGAACTCCTGGCTCTCAGACCCTTCTTTCCCATGAATTTATCAAGAACTAAGGCAGAAACCATTATTTCTATTAAGATGAAGTTGTTCTGACTCCCTTCTTTGCCAGGAACTCAAAGAAGAGGTTGTCATGACAAAATGAAGAGGTAAGGTGAAGAACAATGCAGCTACCCCAACTCTTCCCTGATGGTGGCCAGAATCAATTGCACAGCAGGTAGAAAGTTACACAGGAGTCATTTACAGTTGCAGTCCCACAGCTGAAGCAACTCCAGCACCACCAGCATCATAAGACCCCAATTTCTGCTCTAAATGGCATCTTTGATTACATCTTAAGTCCAAACTACTGATGAAAGTAGTGTTATGTATACATCACATTAAAAGGACAAAAGCTTTGTTATGAAAGCCTGAAGGGACTTTAGAACAGAAAGGAAACAAAAGGAGAAAACTTCAAAGATTCCTCTGACCTTACACTCACTAAGAATTAAAAGTAAGAAAGACTTTTAGTCCTTTCCTTACTCTAATCTAATTTGCCAAGTGGAATCAGTGAACAGCTCTGAGCGTGCAAGTTACTTGATACGAGGCATTTTTTGTGTTACAACTCTGTTGTTTAGTTGTTGAGATACATAACTGAGAATTCTCAAGAATTTGGTCTTCCCAACAAGAGTCTTCACAGCTTGTTTCAGAAACACAATGTGACTAGTTCTGACGATTTTTCCAACTGTCTGATTTTATAAGCCAAAAACATCACCAAATGCTTTAAGGTTATGCTACATGCAGAAACCACATGCACACGACAGTTTGTGGGGTATGAGAAAGCATGAAAACAGCCATGAGGATGTTAGTAAAAGACAGAAAACAAGAACTCTTCCAGGAAGCTTACTAATTTATTCTCTATGGAGAGAGCCCAGCTTCTTAATGACATCTCCAATTCCAGCATACTGAAATAAACCCCACAAACCCACAACCAAAAAGCCAACCCAACAACATACACCATCACATCAATAGTTCAGCTTTCACTCTGTAGGCCTTAATGGGCATTCTGTTATTTCCTTCACCACTTTCACTCTGCTAGTGTTGGCAACAACAGTCCCTGTTTCAAAAGCCAGGACAATTGTTGCCAACACTAGCAGAGCGAAAACTTCAAGCCCTAATAAGTCTACCATTTGGCTGGCACCATTTTTGGCCTTGTATTCCTACAAAAGAGGATATATAGCATGTAATAGCAGGTTTGAATGGTCCCAAGATTACAACAAAGTATGTTGGCAAGCATTTCTGTAACTGCCATTGAACTTCATAGTAACTGGAGCTGAAGGAGGAGGACAGCAGCTAAAAGATGTATTAGAGCAATCAAAGGTAGATAGGTTCTTCTGCCTCTCCAATCTTTCTCATTTGCAAGGGGAGAGTAAATTCTCTCAGCTTAATACTGACAGGATTCTTTGCATGCCTACAACCAAAGATACTTTCCAAGAAGAGACTGGTATATTAATACATTGGTATAGTAAGATTTCATAACAAAGATGACTTCATGAGGAAACTCTATGATTCTACCTCTAACACTGACAGTAGTGCATAATAACAAGGCAAAGTTGCAAAGCTTTGCCTTTATTTTCAACTTTGCCTTTATTTTCAAATACAGCTTCACGTCCTGCCTGGTATTGTTCTGTACAACCTGGCATCTGTGTAAAGGCATGAGGCAAGTATGAAGAGCACAAATTCAATGCCCTACCTTCAGTCTCACTCCTCCCTGAAGGGCCTTTCCCATCCGCTCTACACTCTTATCTGCCTTCCTCCCCTCCTAAATACCTTAACATAGAGTCACCCCACATTTGTACTCAAAGGTGGTCCTAAGATCTGAACGGTGAAGTTAACACGCTAGACTCTGCCACCCATGCTCCAGGAAGATCAAGACCAGGCTGGAGTGGGCTTTAAGCAGCCTGGTCTGGTGGGAAGTGTCCCCTCCCATGGCAGAGAGGTTGGAACTTGATGATCTTTAGGGTCCCTTCCAATCTAAACCATTCTATGACTCCAAGATGGTGCCTGCTGTACTGACGCCTTGCACTTCAGCTTCTACCACAGGCAGTCTCTCCTCCTGCTGCTTTATCTAACTCCTGGGAACAGGTTCCCATACATCAGTATCAAGAAAGTCTTACATATTCCTATACTAATAAGAAAGTCCTAGCCAGCCTACCTCACTGCCTCTCAGGAGGGGAATGATGTATGTACACAAATACGGGAAACACAATGCTACCGAGGTTCAGAATCCTGAAAGACTGAAGTGGTACTCCTGGAGTAGTGAAGTAGACATCAGAGCAATGCTTCCTCCAACAAAAATTTTACACCTAATCTGTTTCAACTGCAGTCACAAATTAAGCTTAATAAGTTTACCAGTTCACAGCAACTGTCTCCTCACATGCAAACCCTTAAAATCCCTAAATCTATGATCACACTATAAAGTTCCTCTGCTTTACTGTGGCAGATGCCTTTCAGAAAATTATTTGGGCTATGAAGAGGTTTAGTAAATTAAGACCAAAACACACAGAGAACTCTGCAAATAATACAAAATGAGCACTGATGACATTTTGGTTTAGTTTCAGTTAATTTTATGCTCCTCTATAAAGACTCACCCAAGTAAATGTACTGCTGATAAGTGGAAAAATTACAGGTTGCCCAGAGATGCTGTGGAGTTTAGCACCTTCAAGATACCCAAAAGCCACCCTGGACTCTAGGCAACCCTGCCAGAGGTGGCAAGATGACCTCCAGAGGTCCCTTCCAGCCTCATTCTATGAAATACTACTTTCACTGTGCACATGGTACCATCATCTATCAGTATGAAGTGAATGCCCTGACCATTGTTCCTTCATGTTTTCTCATTTGAAATAACCATTACAGCTATAGTAAAAGTCCTACCAACCATCTTCTAAAAAGCTTAACTTCCGCAATCACAAAAAGGGAAAAATTCCCAGCTGAAATCTCCAAATGTCAGGAGAAGCTTCTGGCCTCTTATTCTTTGGAAAGTGCAATCTGATGACATACTTAGCTATGAGTAGTAAGGGCTTTTTTTTTTTTTGTCATTATTTATTTGCTGAAAAAGAAGTCCAATCTCCATAGAATAGTATTTTCATAGCAGTCTGTGACAGCATGGGAAAATAGCCATCTTTTATTAACACATTTCATATGTAGATATCTAACATCAATAGACCTTATCAGGAAGTATCAGTTTTCTGCTGAATATATTAATATTTTAGTGCTGCGTTGTATTCAGATATACTAAATTCTATCTGAATGTGATGCAGCTTTAAAAGACAAAAGATAAAGACATAGTTACTCGATATTTGCATCAATTTCAGAATTCGGGGATTTGTTAGCTATGTTTTTTTAAGCTAATATTTTATCTCATTAAGATACATAGGAAAAATCAAGTTCCAACACAATTCCATTTGTGTTTCCAGATCAGCTATAAGTTCTGTAGCCTAGACAAACACAAACTAGAAACTCATTTAGGTGGTTTCAACCTACAGTCAAAAATAAAGCCTTAGTTTACATAGTGTTTTCTACGGAGGTTTCCAAGCATGAGGTCTTTGCATCATCTCAGACCATGCAACTGAAAACAAACCAAGTCTCAACTCTATAAAAGCAGCAGGAAAATGAATGCATATAAGAAATTTAAGAGGAAAAGCTGAAAATAAAGAAATCAGCAGTTGGACTTAAATTAAGACCTATCAATAAAGAAATCTTACATACTGTCCCCATGACAGTTTATATTGTATAAATATTGACAGGGAGTGGCAATCTTTCAGTTAAAGCCAACCATTTATAGGATTTTGAGTATCAGCATAGACTTTGACCTGTGCTCCAGTTAGAAGCTAGTGCTGATGCTGTGCTGGTTCTCCCCTAGTTAACCAGATCAAGCAACTGCTGCTTGTCTAGACAGTCACTAGACTGCTGTAACTAAAGATGCACCACAGCATATTATACTCTGCTGATGATGTTTTGGATATCCATCAATACCAAAAAGCCCAAGAAGAAACCTGACTTAAGATTACACAACAGGAGATCAATTGTCTCAGTAGAGCAAAACATATGGGCAAGAGCTCCAAAACATTTTTCTTCTTCACAAAGATCATGTCCCAGCTCTTGTTCAAACATCATTAATTCAGGTGTTTATTTCAGCAGACTATTGAGAAAGCTAAAAAATGGTGTTATTTGCATTTGTCTTAAATGAGCTGTAACTGGTTGCTGTCTGCATAGCACTTCCAGTTTTACCTATATTGTTTAGTCACTCCTTTGACTTTATTGCTGCTTGAATGACTGGACAAAATAAAGCAAAGACAGAATAGTTGTCAACCATACTCTAATTTTGTTCTCAAAGAAGTAAGTTCAGTCTTTCAGTATCTCTACTTGGAACCACATTTTCATGATAAAGGAGTTTTGATAAATGGCATCAAGCAACATCCACCAAAAAAAAAAAAAAAAAGAAGTTTTTGATTACATGCTTTGGGACCTTTCAAATTCAAGATAAACATCCTGTATCTACACAAACATCTCAGTATTCCCTGGTAAGAAAATAAAAAGCTTTTCTAGGCTTATGTAGTACTAAAGCATGTCCTAGGGAATTCTGCTAACAGCAACTGTGGGCCTACCAATATCAACTGCACACAGTGCCTTTTGAGTATTTATTAGGTTCTCAATGAGTAGCTCATGAAGCTATCATTGTCCCCAAAGATTTACAAACCAACAGGTTGATTTTCACTTTGTCTATCAAACAAATTCCAGGTGTTTCCCCTCTTCCTTCCCACCACCCCTAAAAGACCAAAACACTCCACAGTTGCCAGGGAAAAGGATATTGTTTACAAATATTTTTACTTGATAAGAGTATTTATAATCTACTATAGGATTTTAGGTTGCTTTTTTACTCCTCTTATTGAAACACACCTTAACATCAACTTTCTATTATCGTTCTTGATTAAAACTTTTTACAGGAAAAAAAGAATTACATTCCTGCAGCCTCTAGTTTTATGAGCAGAACTGACTAAGGTAATTGTTATTCCTGTACAGAACCTACCATACACTAACATTTTGACTGCCCTATCATCGCTTCTGTTAACTCTCTGAAGGCTTACATAATATTGAAAAAAAAAAGTATTCTATGAGGTGCAATCTGAAATGACAATCCACCAAGTTACTGCATTTCCAAAGCCAATTTCAAGTTGCATTTTATCTTTGATTAACATACTAAGTTACACATTTTGTCATTAATTTCACATCAACCTATACATTTCATAATTCTTAAGGATAAGCAGACAATATTAACCTGCAATTATAACCAGGTTTGGGTATAAAGCTTAGATATGGTAACTTGAAGAGACAGAATTAGACTTCTGTCTGACTTAGAAATGTATTTTAGACAGAATCTCACAGAATCGTTTTGGTTGGAAGGGATCTTCAAAGATCATCTAGTTCTAACTTCCATGGCCACAGGCAAGGAATCTTTCACTAGACCAAGTTTCTCAAAGCCCTGTCCAATCTCGTCTTGAACACTTCTGGGGACGAGGCATCCACAATCTCTCTGGGCAGCCTCATCCAGTGTCTTAGCACCCTCACAGTAAAAATCTTCCTTATGTCCAATCTAAACCTACCCTACTTCAGTTTAAAACCACTGACACTTGTCTTGTCACTACAGGCCCTGGTAAAAGTCTCACTCTGACAGAAGACAGAAATAGTCAGATATTCTCTGAGCACCCTTAAGTCCTTCTCCACAGAGCTGAAATCAATCCTTTCAGCACCCAGGCTGTAGTGATACTCATGACTGTCCAAATTCAAGCCCAGAACCTTGCATTTGCACCTAAAGAATGGTGTCCAAGGAGATTTAGTCCTTTGTTACATTCCCCTTATTTTGAACTATATCCAGACAACATACAGCATTCTGAAGTTGACACTCTGCAAACGTTCACATTCTACTTTTTATACATGAGCTTCATTAGCAAACAAGCAAGATTCTCAGATACCAAGTTCCTCCAGCATTTTACCACTTAGGTTCTAAGAGCATAGTTAACATTGTTTCAGTGATGGTGATTTTCAACAGTTACTTTGATAGATAAGAACTTCTAAGGTAAAGGTACTTCAGGTTAGAGTCTTCACTCTTTTCTTTCTTTTTTTTCTAAACCAAATCCCTGACCATAAGTTCTTCAAAAGTGCTTTCTAACAATTTAAACAGGTGGGGGAAAAGGCCTAGCGACAACAGAGTTTACAACTCCAAATTCCAAAGAGGAATTGTCTCACCTTTTTCTATAAAAGACAGATGAACATGAATTCATCTAGCCAAATACAAAATAGACAACAGATCTAGGAAAAACAGTTCAGTCAAGCTCTGTACTTGTATAATTTTGGTGCAACAAAAATTGAAACCTCTTAAGACTAGGTAAACCAAGTTTATCATATACAGTGGTTTTGGCTTCAAATTAATTGACAGCAGTATCGCTCAACAAGTGAAACATTTGACATCTTTGAAGATTAAGACCATCAAGACCACGTTTCAAAAATGAGCTAAGTAATTGACTAAGTACTTGAATAACTGAGGTACTCAAGTCTCTACATAAAACATGAAAAGACTCTGTGGGTTATTATCAGAGCAGAGAGCACCAAAAAGCATTTTCATGAAAATGTACATGTTATTTTTGGATAACAAGCATAGACAGCTTCATGTCAAGATGTCCCCCATCCATTCACGTTACACCCCATCCCCACTCTGCAAAAACTAGAAGCCCATAAACCCCAGGGATTTAGTAAGAAACACAGAAGAGTAAGAAATTTGCTTCTATTCCAAAATTATTGTAGAAATATCCTCATTGAATACTACATTCCCCTGCTTAATATCATTAATGAGACACTAAGCTCAAGTTAATAGCTAGTTACTTACATTGCCTTTGGCTCTACTTATCACATCTATGGTATTCACCAGTATCTGATCATTGCACATCCTAGAGCATGACTACCTAATGCAGCCTTCACAGTCTCACTAGATCTTTTTAGGACTGTAGGACTCCCTAGGACTTAATATCTTGAGAGAAAAAAAAGCAGTACACTATGTTGTAACACATGCTTTACACAGAACTCAAGCTTTCATCTCCTTATGGCTCATCAAAAAAGACAGCCTACCTAAGATCTCTCAGCCTAGCACTAAATCAAGTGCACAAAAACACCCAAGAAACCAACAAGTTTAGTTACAGACAGCTGCAACTTAGTCCAATTTTTTATCTGTTTTTATTACAGTTGCATAATAGAAAACAGGAAAAATAAACACATCTCCCTCCTACACCTTTATGAAATTTCTTTCCTGCAGCTTGTAAATTGAAGTTACGTAGTCCTCAGTCCTCCTTTTCCACCTGTTCTGTTGACAGCTCTCTTCTCCCACACCTTCATGAAATAGTAACACACCTTCCTTTCTATCAGTCCCCCCATCTTTTCTTACTGTTCTCGTACTGTTTCATATATAAGCTTTAGAATCTTTCTAGCATATTTAACCTAGCTTATGACATTTACAGAAACCAAATGGTTACGAAACTGACTTAAAAGTTATTCTATGCCTGCCTTTTAGCCTACAAGAGCTACAAACTGATGCGGAAGTAAAAATAGAATCAGAATTAAGCAAAGCTAAAGACCATCAAACCACCCTAAGAGAAGCCAAGGGTATTGCTGCTACTTTTCTTCACAGAGCAAAAAAACCTGTTTCTTCAAGCCTACACATATAGGATATCAGATGCTGAATTTTAAGTGTCTGTGCATCAGATACTCATATACCACCTCTCAGATACACACAGTTAACTAAGACCTTTGCTCAGGAAAAGTGAAAGCAATTATAAATAACATTAATTCACAACTTTGATCACAGGGAAGAAGCATTTTAGATTTAAGAGATATTTGGTTTTGTTGTTTTTTGGTTTGCCTTTTTTTGGTTTTTGTATTGTAGATTGATCATAAAATCTTGGGCTTATTTTCTCTTTAAGTGTAGCAGGCCTAGAGCCTGACAAGTCTCCCTCTTTAATTGGGGACTGCAGGGAGGTGAATAAGGTGTTCATCTTAAAAGATATTTTAAGCATAGATGGATTACACCTACACCTTAGCATTTCTTCCTTAAAAACGCTGACACAGATTACAATGGATTTGACACATAAATAGTACATTGGGCCAAGAACAATACTTGTAGCATGAACCATCACATGAAGAACTAGTGTAAAATACTTAAACTCTTTAGAAATTGTTAGGATACTTAAATTCTATAGAAAAGAGCCCAAGAAACAAAGTAAAAGTCTAAACAGCACAGACAGATATAGCAACCAAACACATAAAAAGCTAACCTACCAGCCTGTTTCTTGAGAAATTAGCACCTTCTTTTTTATTTGGTATTATTTTACACGAACAGTTTACAAGTCTAGCTTGGGGGTGTGTGTGTGTGGAAGCAAGTAATACAAACCCAAAAACACAATTCTGGTGACCATACCATAAGAAGCTGCCTTTAAAAGAATATGCAAAGGTATGCCCAAAAGTCTCAGAAGATTTCTGAAAATTTGTCACTTTAGAGGACATTCTTAAGATTTGGATGCAAACGCAAGTTCTAAAACTTTACACAAGCATGACAGGAAGCATCCCAACAAGTTCATTCCCAAACTGACTAGAGCTTAGCTCCAAATAGCAATTTGTCCCAGAAACGGGGCAAATCCTTGAACTGATTAAAAGGTGAAGGAATTCAGTTTAAATATACTATCAACTGCATGTTTGAGTCACAGTTAATGTAAAGCTCTGGACACTTAATTGAATCTATACTCTTGACATCTACCAATAGAAGCTGGGTGTAAAAAAAGTCAGATTTGACAGCAGTCTTGAGCTATCAAAATTCACACAGTATATCCTAAGCATCAGGGCTCCTCTCATTGCTGTGGTTCTAAGGTACATAAACTGGATCAAAAGAAACAAGTTACCTTGAAGATAAAGTGCTATTTTCCTTTGTGGTAGCAACATCCACAAGGCTCACAAATCAGTAATAAGCTAAACGGACTACACATTATCATGAACTTGTAGATTCTTTCATTAGATTCTTTTCACCTCTCCCATCACCTTATGCTCAAGTGAGCTTTCTGCTAGAAGCCATGCAGCAGAAGATGAAGAATGACTACCTCCGCACCTCTCTTCCCCCCCCAACCCCAAATGTCAGAGTTCACACTAGGAACAAATTCAATTTATTTGTTCCCCTCTGACAACAGAAAGCCAAGAAAAAAAAATACACTAAAGAACTTTTATCCCGTGCTACAAATAAAAGAAATTCTCTACTTCAGCCTAGAAGCACAAATTACAATTTGCTACTATTTACCAGCATCTCTAAACGTATCAAAGTACCCTGTTATATTCCAAACAAATCGGCTGGATTTGGCATACACTTTACTGAGGTACTTTTTATAATCAAAACTAAAATATCACCCATTTTTGTCAGCTACCAAGAGATGTTGGTTTTATGTCAGGAAGCATTACAGTTTGCTTCCTTATGATGCAATTATAACACTGACAGCACTGGTTCACACCACTGAACCATCAGGTATGATCAAGCAGGGAAACAATAAGCAAGCAGCTCACTATCCCAGGCCTAGCACACCAATTAGTTTAAAATGCATTTAAATCCCTGCCATGACTATTTTCCCACCTGTAAGGGTACACTAATTGTAGGAGCTGTGTAGTTCACATTTGCAAACATCTCCGCTAAACAGGCTGAAGTCAATGGTGCAGTGCTTAACCACAACATAAGAGGACCTCACTCTTTAAAAAAAAAAAAAAGCGCTGATGAAGTGGGAATTGGTTTATCAAAGCTATTTACAGTCTCCTGCTCACACACAGGACTGGCGCTCACGAATTACACCTCAGTACAAGGTGTCCATCGCCCCTTACGACAGCCGGTGAAGAAAAGAAAGGTGCGTGAAGCGAAAGAGATGACAAGTCTGGGGCAGGACTGGGCGGGCGCCTCCTTGGCATGAGAAGCCGCTCTCCCTGCGCACAGACATTCACGCACCCTCAGCTCAACGCCAAGTAAACACAACAGGGAGTTAAGGAGGGTGGTGACTCAGCCGGGAGTGCGAGATTCGGTCCCACAGGGTAAGAAATTCGGTGAGACAGGACCGTGGGCCCATCGGCGCTCCCTACTCACCAGCAAACAGTCCACGTTCACTTCGGATTTGGGGTCCTTTAAAGTCACGTCGATTTT
>VZRU01014820.1:94557-106663 GCA_013398155.1 Pedionomus torquatus
GGGGAAAGCGGCCGTTCCGAGCAGGGGGTGGGAGGAGGCCGCCCGCCGCGCGTACGCCCGCCCCGGCTCCCCGGAGGCGCCGCGGAGCCGCCTCCTCTGAGGGGAGCTGCGCGCGCGGTGCCCCGCTCAGCGCCGCGGCCCCGAGGGGGCAGGGGGCTGCGGGCTCAGGCTGCCCAGGGAGCTTGTGCCGGTCTCCGCCTCTGGAGAGCGTCAAAAGCCGGCCCCGGGCAGCCCGGCTGCCCCGCTGCAGCGCGGGGGCTGGAGAAGTTGACCCCCAGAGGCCTCTTCCAACCGTGACCCCGGGCAGGGAGAGGTCCCTGCCTCCAACAGCAGAAGCCCAGAGCGTTCCAGTGAGCGTCCTGAGGAGAGCAACCTGCAAGGTAGCACACCCAGCTCGGAAAGAATACAGATACTGCCTTGAACGTGTAACCCGTGTGGCATGTCTCAGCGTTCCTAGTTCAAACCTTGTTCTCAGACTCCAGCGGGGACTGTTTCTGCAAATAAGGAAACTCCAGTAAAGTAACGCTTTCAAATAATACGGGACAGAGGCTGCTGTACTGGTGCAGTTCTTTGACTTTCACTGCAGTTCCAGTAATGGCAATGGCATTTTTACAAAGATCAGTAAAAATTATGTAGGGAATGTCAAGTCATTAATCTCTGATCGCTGAACCATTGCCAGTAGCAAACCTGAATTGCTAGCACTCTGAGTTATTTTCAAAGTCATGGTTAAGAAAGAAATTATAGCCAAATGCTAGGAAATTTGAGCTATTCAATCGTGGATATTGCTATCTTGCTTTAGAAGTGATGTTGCACATTTTGCTTTGTCTCATCCGCAGCTGCTTGCCTCTTTTTTCTAATGAGAAGTGTGTGCAGTTAAAGCAAAAATACATGCTACAACATTACACTTGTGTTTTTCTTCACTCATTTTGCCCTGGCTATTACTACAGCTCTTTGATTCAGAGGGTTTGGTTGCTCTTGGAAATACAGATGTTCCATTTCAACAACCACAGTCCAAAGAGCATCTCATGTACTCCTCAAGGTGTAGGCTCGGATCGTTTCATATGTGATGGAGCAAGTAATTCTTAAGATACAAGGAGAATGCTTCTAACAGTCCTCATATTAAACCAGATTCAGGTTACAGAGGCGAATTGGTAGTGGTCTTTGGCACCCTGTCTAGGCATTAAAACATATACAGGGAGGATGCCAGGCCTCAGCTGGGTGATGGAAGTGCCTTGCTGTAAAGCATGCAAAATTCATGAGGTCTGTAGGAAGAGGAAGCCTGAAGTGACACAGTCCTGAGCTATGCTCCAGGTGCTGCTTATGTGTTTTAACCAATGTCTGTAGGAAGACGTGTAGGTGTTCTTGGAAATGCAAAACTTTTTCTACCCTCTGCAGGCCTCCCTGCAAGAAAGCTACATGGGACTTACTCTCACGTGCTCTTTGCATCTTTGCATTACTTTTTTTTACAGCAGCCCAGCTTCAGCACAGTAAGTGGAGAGAGGCACCAATGCATTTGCTTGGCAACTTGGAGAATTCCTAGGGAGAGAACAGGCCCAGACTCAAACGTTTATTTGCTAGTGAAGGTTCTTGCCACCAGAAGAGTACACCCAAGTACCCTGCCGGTGTTTGTGGTGAGGGCAGCTGCTGTGTTTGTGTTCAGTTATGGGCAAACTCGGTGTGTTTCAAACATGTCTGTCAGACCGGGCTTTTCTTATTACTATGGTGGAGTAAAAGTGCTGGTTTGTCTGTCTTGAATAGAATTTGTGTGGGAGGTACTTCACCCAGCTGTCTAGGAAACTGAGCACTGCTTTGAAAATGTAAAAGGCAGGCTTTGGCTACAAAAAGCAAAAAGGAAAATAAATTCTACTTTAAAAGGCAGGTATGGGTTAAGTGTCCAGTGTAACAGAGTACTCACATTGTAATTTAAGAGTGTAATCTAATAGGTTCTAATCCAGTGGATGCTCATTAACATGCTTGGATCTTGAAGCCCATTTTCACAAACTTCTGTCAGACTATTTGTATCTATACGATTAGGAACTTGACCTATTTCTAGTATTGGCCACTTAGAAATCATAGGAAGTTCCATCCTATGTAACCAAACATAGTGTATTGAACACAATGTTTCAGTTTCTTTTTTTTTTTTATTTTTCCTGATAACAAATAAACTAAAAATAGGTAATTTCTTTTTCCTGCATTTGTTGTGTCACATATTTTGGAATTGAGCTATCTTTTGTTGAGTGAAATGGAAATCACTTTGCATATGTATGACTGATAACCTTGAGCTGATCAAGCATGCAAGCCTGAAAGAGATTTTTTTCTCTATTCAAAAGCATGTAGTCTCTAATTCTTTGAAGTGTCTCTATGTAAGCTCATGTCCATGCTTAGTAAACAAGTGAACTGACAATCCTAGTCAGTCCTAGGAACCATAGTCCTCATATCCATGTTGTCTTGCCTATTTTGTAAGATAGTTAAATGCTCTTGCTTTAGTGTGATAAAAATATGATAAACTGACACTAACTTAAGAGCTGACTGTTTGGCAGAGATTGAAATTTCCTATTAACAGAAAATCAGTAAACTACAGAATTACTAAATTGCCTTCCTCTAAAGCTACATGTAATAGTGTTTATCATGTAAATAGCATTCTTATACTTTAGAGAAGTTAGACTCTGCATTATAAGAGGTTTCAGTAGTGCCTGATTCAGGAAATGAGCGAACAGCAAGGAGATGAGAGCAGTGGAACACTTAACAAGTGTTAGCGGGGCCTTCTCTGAGCAGGTACAGTTATCCCCATCCTCTTGTGAAAAAGCTAGGAAAAAAAAAGTGAAAGAGCTTGTAATAAAGTCAAAGGCCATCTAGATTTTCTAGGTCACCAAGTGTGCATCTCTAAAATTCAAGCACTCTCAGAATGAGAGAAAAGGCTAGGGTACAGGAGTTTCTTATGTAACTACTGACTTCACAAGAGTTACACAAAGCAGAAATGAGACTATATCCTGTTCACCATATTAGGCCAAGTTAGTAATGCATGATCCACCTTCACATTCAACTTCCTATTTAGTAACCATGAGACCTACAACAGTTAAATCATGTTATGTTAAGCCCACCTTTGGTCCACCACCCTCTGTCATTAATTGTTATACAAAACTGGCTCAGGTTTGCCTCAGCTCTAGTCCTGCGGATAGTTAGTAGTGCAGGCCAGTAAAGCTCAAAGCTCTGAGATGAAGACTGTGGACAACAAATCCAGTCCTTGAGCAGAGCATTTTACCATTGCTAAAGCTCATCTGTGCAACAGAAAGACCTTTTGCAGACCTGCTTCTGGCAAGGAATGATGGCTGCTCATGCAGACATATCTGAAATGACTTTTGGTGATGATAAAGCCATAGCAGCATTGACTTTGCTGTGCTTGCAAAATATGAAAAAGAAAGGCTGGGTATGGTAGTGAAGGCTGGTGGCTGTACACAGCTGATTTAAAGCTGCTAAAGTAGCAGTGCTGACTGCAGTGCAGCCCTCTCACCTCCCTGGGAGGCTCAGATGCCCCCTGAAAAAGCTCCTCAAAGAATTGCAGACTGCAAGCTCAAGGTGCTCCCAGCAGCCAACACATTAAAATGCTCTACCAAGAAGAGAGAGAAAGCAAAGAAATGTGGCAGATATTAGTCTTCTTGCTGAGAAAAGGCAGCTTGGTTCTTCCAGGATGAGGCATAATGTAGGAAGTAGAACAGAAATAGCATGGGAATTATCTAGGCAATAAAAACTGATATCAATTTTTGTCATTAATTGACATAATGTTTTGTATAATTGATAGCAACATTTGGATGTAATAGATCAAAAGAGAACGTTGCATGGATAAATACTACAAAAGTAGTATTTTTCAAAAATTGCAGATGCTGAAACAGTGCAACATACACGTAAACATGTATAGATCTGTATATTTTTCCTGCATGTCACTAGCTTTAATAAAGATGTAAGGCTTCTGCACTTAACCTTTCATATTCGACAAGGGGCAGATGCCGTTTCCTTTTACAGCACAGCACATTTTCAGGCACTGCAGTACTTTTTTTTTTGCATCCAGCAAGTAGAAATAAGTAAAATTATCACCTTTTTGAACTTTTGCAATGGTCTGGTTTGACAGAGAGGGTCAAGTCTGAAAACAAACTATGGCAAGGGAGGAAGTAAACTAGATAGGATTGTCTGCTCCAGTGCAAACACAGATGCATTTGCTGCCAGCAGACAAGGGCATAGTTGTATAAACAGCGCAGTGTAGGCATTCCCAAAGTAACTTCTGCTGTATCTGGAAAGGAGGGGAGCCGTGAGCCTGGAGATAGATAGCAATCCACAAGATAAATATCTGGTCACCATATGGCTCAGGCCAATATCAACCTTGTGGTTGCTGCATACACAGCACAGGCTCCCTTTGCTTTTATGCTTTAAAAGTGCAGAAAAAAAGCCTGTGACCAATGTATGGCAAAAGCTCACAAAGTGATTTGAAATCAAATCAAAACAAAATTCCACTGGAACGCTGAAAGCTTCATACCTCGGTAAGGACAGCTTCCGTGGCAAATACTGTTTTCCCACTGAAGCCACTTGGTGGGTACAGAAAACGCTAAGATGCCAGAAATTCCTCTTTTACCCTGGGAAAAAGCTTTTTATTTTTGCTATCCCAGAGCTTAAAAATGGCCCAAGTACATCTTGCTCGAAGTCTTCCAACACCCAAACAAGCTCTTCTCTTAGTCAAAGAAAAGACGTGAAAAAAAATTACCTGAAAAAGTAAAGGTTTCAGAAAGCTAGGAATATATTAAGGCAGGAAATAAAAATCTTCTGATGGTATCATCTATCATGATACAAAACATATTATTTGTGTCTTTTTATTTCCATTATAAGTCGAGTGATTGCCATCATTATAGACTTCTTTGACTCTTTGCATTTTAAGCCATCGTGAACCTGACTTTCTGCTCTGCTAATAATTTGTTAGCTATGAATCACCTACAACAGTAAGAAATTGTTCTTATTTCTCCAGTTTAGCCCTAACTGCGCTCTCTCAGAACAAATTCTTCCCACCCCACCTTACTCCTACTTCCCCCACATACACATATCATATTTCTTGTGGCTGGATTAGTTTTGCAGTCCTTGCTCAAACAGTTGTTCTTCTGAACTCAAAAGTTAAAAGTAAACTGGAGTGAGTTTAAAAGTAAACTAGCTTTGATTGTCCTGGCTTTGGTTTTATGTGTGTTGTCCTAAATATCTACACTCCCTGTAAATGCTTCACTCTGCTGAAGACTATGTCAAATCCGTAAAAAGCCATGGTTTTATTTTTGGACTGGTAAATATTTAACAATTTCAGACACTGACAGATAATTAAGTTCTAAATGACACATTTCATAACTTTGCTGGAATAAATTGAGTGGACTTCATGGGATCCTTCTCTGGGCAGAAGTTGTAGTTCTTGACAGCATAAAGTTTTGCAACACAAGTTATAGACTATTCTTTTATATCATGAAGCTTCATGGGATTCTATGTAGCTTGTGTCTTAAATTTAAGGCACTGAAATGGCACTAAATATGAAGCTTTTAAAAACCCACATGTATGATATGGCTATCTTTCAGATATTAAAAATTATTTTAAAATTTTTCTTCACCAGCAAAGAATTGAAATTCATTGCAACCACAGGAATTATAAATGAGTCAACTTAGTAATGTTTGGTGGCTTTTAATACCTAAATAACAGAAGATGAATTTGTTTACACTCAGGATATTTTCAAATTATTCTATTAATCTAATGCCACTAGACAGTCAACTAGCAGTTACTTTACCCCACATAACCACCACTGTTAAGGTTTGTAGAACTCCACTACTCTTACAGCACACCTGTGGGTTTTGGAAGAGTTTCGTTTTAGAGGACAAAGAGGATCTTAATTTTATTTTTATTATAATTCTGTTTTCATTCAGATATAACAGCCCAAAACCCACAAATGGAAGGTTTATAGGTGTGATCACAGACAAAACCACATGTATGAAAGTGTGAGCAAGCTCCTTCTCAGGTCCAGAATCAAAGAGTTAATCTTTCTTCTTCTGTCCCTCCCCTCCTCAAAGATAAAAGACACTAAACTTCCTAATTCTTGTTGCAAAATGCCATGCGGGTCTGTTGGGTAATTCAGCTCTTAATACTCGGAAGGTGGCAGTTTTCTATCAGTTTTCCCCTGTTGTTATGCTGATTACTTCGAGTCAGCAGTACTGCCTTGAACTGGTTCAAAATGGAAAAGTGGGCTGATGGACTCCTAATTCAAAGAGAGAAAAAATTGAAGGCCAGGAACAGGCCTCTTGTCAAGGTTCATTTCAAGAGTGTGTTATACCCAAAGTAATGCCTTCTCAATGGCAAATTTTTAGGTGCAGGATAAAAAAAAGAGAGGCAACTCAGCCTACTTGTCCACAAGAGCCAAATACAGCTCATCCACCAGGATTGTCCTAAGCTGCCTCTGAGCAAGCCCTGGCTCCTGGCACAGGTTAGGAGAGCTTCCAGCGTAGGTGATGGTGTAAAGAACTCTCTCTCTAGCACTGAGCAGGGTTTCAGTCCAGCAGAGAATCCGGCCCTGCAAATCCGGCACCATCGGCATTTAATGCAAAATCTGCATCTAGCACTGTCAAGGGTGTTACTAGACCTGATGATGAACTGTGGGATTTCCCTCTAGGTGTAGCTGTGCGTTGAGTATGTGAGGTGGATGGGCGTGTGGATAAAAGGCATTATCGTGAGCTTGGAAGTGCAGAGGAAGCAAGTAGAAGGAAAAAATTGCTTAGAAACACCCTTAAAATATTTATATGAGCTTGGTTTTGTCTTATATTTGGTCTTATATTTCATCTGTAATCTCCTCTCTGGAGTGACTGTCAGAGAGAATTTTTTTTAAAGGGCAGAACTGCATTTTAAGTCCTTTGTCCAAACCTTGTGCTGTGATCTCCTGAATATTCATGTTTGCTCTTTCCTTCACAGTAGGTTTGTAATGACACTCCTAATGTACCAGAGTGCGCCACAAGAATAGAAGAGGCCGCTCTGTAACACAGTGGATTACAAAAAGTACAAGGTGGTTGACTCGTTCATGGCCCATGGCGGTACAAATGCTTGCAAAATTGCTTCTGGCTGATGCTCCAGCGCCTTTCCATGCACAGCTGTCCCTCAAGAGTCTCAGAAAATGAAATCATGGCTGTGAAAATGCATATACAAAAAGCAGTGTTTGTAAAGAGTTACATTATTACACCTCTGCAATCACTTGTTCCTTTTCATGTGCAAAGCTTTGACCAAACTATGGAATAAGAACAATTCAGAACCAGATTAAGTGCTTTTAAACAAACTATTGAAACTACCACTACTATGTCCAAATTATCACAGAATCATAGAATGGTTTGGGTTGGAAGGGACCTTAAAGATCATCTTGTTCCAATCCCCTGCCATGAGTAGGGACACCTTTCATTAAACTTGGTTGCTGAAAGCCCGATCCAGCCTGGCCTTGAACACTTACAGGGATGAGGCATCCAAATTCCACATTATGGGATTTGGGTTTGTTTTAATGAAAATGTCTTTTGTTTACCTAATTTTATGTACTTCCCAGCAATCCTGTGCAGAGGCCTTGCTGTCATTTTATACCCCTACGAAGGTAGAAACGTTATAGTCCCTGCACTGTAAGATGCCCACAGCAACACAGACCACATCTGCACTGCACTGGCCAATGTGATGGTGTAACCTAGCTGGCTGAAGTGGCAGCAGCTGCATCCTTTTACCCCAAACCTGAGTTGCCTGCTAGCCCCAGGTCATAAGACCATAACTTTGTCCCTTTGCCCGTAAATGTGCCTGCAGAAAAGAGACATACAGTTCTGCACCTCCAGACTTAACCCAAGCTAGTTTCTAACCAGTTGGCTGGGGTACACACAGCAGCAAAACTGGCTTATACTAGCCGTCGTGTTACTTGCACAGGCCCCAAAGCTTCGTGCAGCTGTTTTTCGGCCAGCTGGATTATGCCATCACATCTGCCAAGCACAGTGTGGACGTGGTCAGAATTGCTGTGGGCATTTTATGGCACAGGCAGTAAAATGATGTTACCTTCATACATGCTGGCATGGCCACCGCAAAGGTGTGCTGGGAACTACTTCACATTGGATAAACATGAGACTTTTTTACTGAAACAAACCCAGACTCTGTAGCAGCTGGGATACAGTGCTTGTAGTTTCAGTAATTTGACTATAGGAATTACAAATAGAAATCCATCCAATTATAAAAATTCCTGCAAACATAACAGTCAGTGGTCACTGATGTTATCTGCACTGTGGGTAAATATGGAAAAAATGTCTTGTGGCCGATATTTCTACTATTTGATGGCCACATGATTATTTTTGGTTATCTGCTACTATTTCCTTCTTGACTCATTCCTAAAAGGCACTGAAACATCACCGTCTTATCACTCAGACAGCAGTAGCTGCAACTGCTTTTAAATCAGTTTTGCAAACCCGCATCCAGAGCATTTCTTACCAGAAGAGTGTGTGCTCTGCTTCTTGTCAACTTAAATCCACCCCCACCCTGCTTTTGATGTAAGCCATGAGATCCAGCATTTCATTCAGGCTCATTGAGACTGGACTGAGTTTGAGAGGCATCTGTCTGCAATGCTCTGGAGGTAATGCCACACCACAGGACAATGAGGAAAAAACCATCAGTCTCGTGCAGTGGGGCAGATGATCAGTGATTTGCTGCCATTCTTCTCAGCAGAGTTAAGGTTTTAATCCCCTTCATCCTACCCCCAGCAGCCAGTAGATCATCTCACAGCAGTCATCTTCATAGCTTCTACGTGAACGTGGTGGGCTGTTGTGTACTTCTGAGTGCATGGTTTGTTAACTGTCTCTGTCATGTCCTGATCAGACTGTTGCAAAACCCTGTAGGCAGACTCCCCAGAGTGAGTCATGTCTGCCGGCGTGGAGGTCTGCAAGCCACCTCTCTCTGACCAGAGGTGCAAAGCTGTGCAGGGAGCATGGGAGACCACCACCCTGGCACAGCAAAAGAGTGTATTTATTAAAGAGGATGCCTTAGTGGAACAGCGAAGGGCTAGCAGGTTGTCAATTAGCTTCCAGATAAAATGTAATGGGTTCATTGTGATCCCCAAAGCCCTACATGTCAGCCTGGCTGCCACAGGGGCTGCCCTCCCTGTGAAATACATCCCCACTGGCATCTTCAGAGATTTTGAAGCTGTGCTCTGGAAGGGTGATCCCCGAGAGGGACTTGGGGTGCTGGAACGTGATCTGCTCTGCACCTCCAGATCCCCCACCTTTCTTTGCTTGTGGCATAGTCTGATTTGTCTGGTTTTAGACCCCACTGTCTGCAAGACTTTTCCTGTACATTGAATCCTACACCAGGAGAAGGAGCTGCATTACTCATACAGAGTTTCAAAACTGTGGGTAAACTGGATGGTTCCTTGCTCCCATAGAGGTATGACTTCATCCTCTTTGTCTTCCCAACTTCATGCACTAGCACAGCTGGATTTATAAGATGATCCTCTTTGCTTCAGAGGCAGATCCACACCGCCTCATCACCAGCTGAACAAGAATTCCTTCCTTATCACCTGTGAAGTTGAAAGTTCAGCATGTGTTGAAGTGGAGCAGCCAGGTGGTGCCTCTTGGTTTCTACCTGTCAGAAAATCCATTCCGTGTTCAGTTTCAGTAACTTGCCTTTTCTTAATATGTTGTTTCATTTCTTGTTACTTAAACAAGAACAGACTTGGTTGGTACAGCAAAATTCAAAGCCTCAAAATTCAAACCATAGTAGATTACTACAATAATGTCTCAATATTGAACAAGTGAAAAATGTTTCCCACTCAAGACTCCTGAGTCTTCCACAGCACAGGTAACCGGGCAATTTACTCAGGTTTTTCATGAGGAAGTTGTGATTAGCAATGTGCTATTAATTGCTCAAACACTCTGGTGTGCTGCCGTTGTCCATAAAGGATAAAAACATCTTCAGCAGCCCAGTCCATTTGAAGCCCTACAATTTACACTCACTAAATTACTAGGACCACATCTATATTCAGAAACTGTTCCATCCTACTCTGTGTGCTTCCTTACTGTCTCCTAGCATCTCTTTCCAAGCCTGTATTGGACAATTACCTTACATGCAGAAAATAACATCTGTAAAACTTCTCTTGATTTTTTAAATGTTTATTCTCCTGTCATTGCTCAAAAAAACAAATTACAAAGCCAGCTACAAACTAGCGTTGAGAAATCATAATGCAAATTTACACATCTTTCCCACTCAATAGCTGTTTCTAGTACTCTGCCTTTGTCCTTAAGATTTAATTAAATCTCTCACAGAAAACAGAATTTGCTAGTACTTGACCTTTGTTTTCAGAGCCCCAAAACACAAAAGGCATTTAGAATCAGTGACAATGCACAAAAACCCACGCACTCCACTTAGTGCTCCGGGCAACACAATGTCCATCCTTTATATGGACAGATCCTGGGTTCAAAAGGATCAAAATTAAGCCACAGCATTCTTTTCTAGGTCATCTCCTGAAGAATCACAACCCCTGCTCCAAGCTGATTCTACGTTATGCAGTCCACCAGCGCATGGTGCCCAGCACTACCACTCAAGTAATCTCTTTTTCTCACTACATAAACTATACCGCCTTCCACTCTTTATTTGTCTGCACTGGCTTCCTTCCTGTCTCCTAACTCCTTGCTTCAAGCTCCTCATCCTCTGCTTAAAGACCAAACATAATCTCTCTGCTCCCATTTCTGTTCCTGCTTCCCCTTCCTCCCAGCACAGCCGCCCACAGCCTGCTTTGCTCCAGCAGCCCCTCTGCTTTTGTTTCCCAGCCGCTCTCTTCTGCATCCTTCTAGCTCCTCTTTACACCGCTTATATCCCTTTCCTACATGGCTTTTCATAGAGACACTTCACACTTTCTTTCTTTTCTCACACCAACTTCTTGCTGTTTTCTTTTTTTTATTCTTCCCTTTGGCATTAATGGCAGAGATTGGGTGGATTTGTGATGAACAGGCACTAAAGAAAAAGTGAGTAAAATTTTAATTCTTGCAAAACTCATTGAAACTTCTGAAAATTAATACATTCAGCTAAAATGAACACTGGTGGAAAGCTAATTAAGGAAAACATGATGTTCAGTGGCCTTAAACTGTGAAGAGAAAGATCACTGAATAAGGACCTACAGAGAATAATTTTGTTTCTCATCAAGACAAGGGGCAGTAAGCCACACGTTAAATATATTCCTTGAATTGGGAGCAATTTCAAGCCTGAAACTCTTCTTACCTGTTGCAAAGAGGCCCATAGTAGGACAAAGGTGTGCTTCCTACCGCACCAGTCAGCTGGGCTCGTAACATTTCCTCCTGTTAGTTTCTTAGTCATTTATTGTCCTATAAGCCACAAGGTAATCCAGTCACAGCTTCTTTCCCACCCCACAGCAAGCTACACCTCTCCCTGCTATTCACACAGCTGGGGAAAGCTCATCTGCTTTCCTGAGAAAAAAAGTGTCTTCCTTATATCTTCTAAAGCAGAGTCACTCGGCACTGCTTGCAGTACCAGGGTTCACAGCCTGGCTTTTAGCTTAACTAGAACCTGGGCATTTCTTTTTTTTTTTTTTTTTTTTTTTTAATTTGCTGTGGGAGTACAAGAAACAACAAATACAAGCTTATATAGTTAAGGCAAATTCTTGAAATAATTCAGATTACATTGTAACTGATGTTTTCATCTCCAGCAGAAGGATTCTCAGGTTTGCTTTGACATTTTCGGAACCCCTGTAATATTGCTTACAATATACATTGTTGAGGGGCCTCCTCTATTTATGGCTTCTGGGATCCCTGGTCCTGGCCCATAAAGTACAAATCATGTATTTTAAAGCCTTCTGTAGAAAAAGCAGGTGTCCACAACTTTAAAAAGTATGGAAGACTGGGGGAGATGCACTCCACAAACAGGGTGGTACTAGTCCCACTTCAATCCTCCTTGTTGGTTAAACTGGAAAATACAATTATTTTTTTCAGAACAGATTACACCCGTAGGTAATTTACACAAATTCCTTCAATTTCTGCATTAAGTCTAAGAATCCACTGTGGCCTTACAAATATATATAAATATA
>VZRU01014820.1:106767-119960 GCA_013398155.1 Pedionomus torquatus
TATATATATATATATATATATATTTGGGGTGTAATGCACCTCTGCCTCTGCTGGGGCCTCTCTGGCGGCTCGGCTGGCAGGAGCTGCTGCGAGGATGTGTGAATCACTAAGGTGTTCCCAGTTTCTGCAGGCTGTTTTCCCAGCTGTCGGCAAGCTGCAATGCTACAACCCGCTGTCTCGGGGACGCTCTCTTGCTCGTGGCCCTCTGCCGGGCTCTGCACAAGCAGGGGCCTGATTCTGCAAACGGATGAAGGAGGGAAAGGCAGATGTTCTCCCAAAGGAAAAAAAAAACCAAAAGCTCGAACTTGAGACACATCCTGTACCATGACTGCACATGCCTACAGAAATACTCCACATCACTCTGCTGCAGAAGCTGCCTCTCCAGGGCTTGCTTTTCCTTTGCTTCCCTATGGCGAGAAATAGCAAATAACAAATCAGGAACCAAACGCTCTACCCACTTCTGAAGCCCCCTACATTCAACGGAAACGAGTAAAAGGCTGTTTTTCTTCAGCATTTTTACTGTAATGTATTAAGCTATTTCCAGATTGCTTAAACCAAGAATAGCCAGAGAATGTCAAGTTCTCCAGTACGTGGGTCATTTCTCTGGGAGATACATTTCCAGGCAAGTGAACAGGCCTCAACCACTACATCAAATGTCCAGATCAATAAATGTTATGTCCAAGAGGTAGATAATTTCCCCCCTGCTGTGTTCAGAAACAGGCAATATTCTACAACCCAACTCCTCTGCTACTTCCCATCGCATACGCCAGTCACCCTTGTTTTCGTTAATTCTGTCTTCGTCCAGAGTTTTGACCTCTGATTGACTTTGAAGTTTATATATGAGGAAAAACAGTCAGGCAGCTGCTAAAACAAGCGAGGAGAGATCAAACAGTTCCAAAAGAATTAAAAACAAACAACTTTTTATCTTTTTCTTTTGTGTTTACCAATACATTAACAGATCCAGATAGATGAAGAGATACACAAATGGGCATACATATATTTAAATGACAACATTAAAAAATTACATTAAAAGAGCATTGTTTAGATTAGTGCAGCCGAACATTGAAGGACAAGGAAATTAGGAAAATTAGGAAATACCAGATTAAGATTGCTATGCTAATTTATTTCTGCCACTGGGTGTGATTATCCTGTGTTGCACAGAATGAGGCATGCATCCTGTGGGAAAGTCTAAAATATGACTGTGTCATGGAAGGGTTTGTAAGAAAACATATGTGCATGGGGAGGGACAGAAAAAGATTACCCGGAGAGCCTGAAATCTGCTGTTTTCTAATGCATCAGGAACTGACACAGGAGCTTAAATGACACTATTTAATGACTGGGGCAGAGGGAATCAGATATCCTAGCTTGGGTTTTTTTATGGAGAAAAAGCTGGGGAAAGGTAGCCCCCTGCAACATGTATAGAGAAACACAGATCCTTGCCATTTATTCAGTAGCACAAGTAGTCATTGCAGGCATTTATTTCATGAGTTTTGGAGTGGAGATACGATGTCAGGTGTAAGTAGGAGTTATTTGGTCCAGATCCTGGAGCTGAAAGACCTATTAGCAGAAACCAGGTTTTGTTTCCTCTACTCTATGAAACCTTACTAACCCTCTTCTCTATTAAATCCAGTCCAGAAATTTCATTCTGCTTTTGCTTAGAACAGTTTCTCCTAATGCTTCATCGCCTATTACTATTTTAGTGTCAGTGAGAACTTGGGTCTCTAAAATGGTGATGTCCACTTACTGTATTGGCAGACTGCCTTGACCTTTGCTGGAGACACAAAGAAGAGAAAAGCAAGTTGCCTTTTCAATGAATCTCAAATGAAAATTCACAGAACACAGGAAAAATTCTGTCTCTGAAATGAGTAACTTTGACTCCCAGAGGCCTGCCAAAAACAGTAAAGACATTAAACTTCCCAAAGGATCTAAAATTTCTCAAAAACCTAAAATAATATTACTACAGATATCAGACAGTGTGAATAATAATCTAACCCAGAATGCTTCTATTGAAAATAAAATTACTTGTTTCCTTAGAAGTTCCCTTCTTTTTTTTGTTTGATATGATTACCCTGGCCTGCATAATCTGAACTCTAAAGTGCTCTGTAGCTTGGGACAGAGGCAAACCCATCCATGCGCCCACCTGCCTCTTGATATTGCTTATACAGTTAAGATAATTTCCACAGTGAGCTAATTCAAATCTGTTTGCTTAAATGCTTAAATAGCGCTAAGGTATAGGACGCATATCCTAGCCAGTGACAACTCTCAGCCACAGATGAAACATTGTCTCTCAAATATGCCATAATAAACTATAAAAAGGGCCAGTCTGGATAAACGAAGCTACATTTTCCTGTGTTTTGGTTTGGGTTTTTTTAATGCTGAATTTCACAGACTATTAAGATAGGCTTTGTAAAACAGAGTATCACTATCATCAGAAGTAGAATATCTCTTAAGTATTAGCTACACAGCTGAAGCATTTTGTACACAGCTATCTTCTCCATCTATCCCTTGGGCACAAAAGCAGTGAAAGAATTCTTAAAGAAGGGAAGGAAATTGCATTGGTCAAGATCAAATCAGTCAGTGACTGTTCACCAGATACCGCTGCAGGAGACTCGCCAAGATGTTAATTGTCCTGAGGACTGGAGTCTGATGTTTAATAAACATCTCCTCAGTTTCATTGTGGAATTAAAGTTATGACAGCTGCAAAGACTCCTTGTCTTAGTTGGATGTGCAATAGTGAGTGGTGTTGCGAGAAAACCTGATCTGAACTGAAAATCTCTGCCTGCAAACAGTAGCTATTGGTAGGGTCTGTGCAGAGCTGGGAGTGTAACTCCAGAGCTTCAGTAAGTGGAGTCAGTACAAGGCACCAAGGGGAATTTTGTGGCTTGAAATTAACTCATACTCTGGAGGAGCATGTAATTTTGTATAGCCCTTTCCACTTTTGAAAATGTCAGGCTGTATCCTAGAGATGGTCTTACATAGCACAGTGAAGTCCTCCGTGTGTGAAACAGCTCAAAGCTGTATTTCATGGTCTTTGCATGGAAGTCTGCAAGTTGCAAACCTTGCATCTTGCAGGTTGCAAGATGTCATTTGTCACCTCTCATCTCCAGATGTAAGAGCCAACAAACAGAGAGGCTAGTTTGTTTACTGTTTTTGGCAGCAATGAGGTCAGTCAAAAGTCCATTAAAAAGACTTAACAGTGAATAAAATATTCCTAAGAACAGAAGACTCTTATAATCTGACCTGCTAAGCAAACCTGCTACTCATCACCTCAGTGCTGAGCAGTGTACACAATGAGAACAAATATTTCTCCATACAGGACAGAAAATTTTCTCATTTTGATAGCTAGGATCTCATCCCAGCTATTAAGAAAACTCTGACTGCAATAATTGCTATCTGCAGAGATCTGCTGCTTGTGGAGGGAGCAATGGCCTCGCACCAGCCAAGTAATTGTTGTCCAGTTGTTGAATGATATGGGCTCTCTATCTGATATTTGCCTCTTCCACCAGACCAAGAAGAATCCTTCTAAACATATGTTAAAACAACTGATTTGTTGTAGTTGTTACTGTGGAAATTGTACACTTGGGCTTGGATTTGCTTTTGGCTGGAGAAGGTTAGACTGCAGAGGGAATACTTGGAATTACCCAACAGTTATCACACAGATGCTGAATTAAGCTTGTAGGTGATCAGCATTTCCCATGGGCACCAGTATAAAGTCAAATTCGAGTCCCGTGATAATCTTAATTTCCTACCAATGTTGTTCTGAAGCAAAATTTAGTAGTTAATGTTCATCCACAGCCTGTATCCATGATTGTTTCTGTTTACTCTCTGTATAAAACCCCACTGAAAAAAATATCCGGGATGAGACAAATGAATTACTTTCTTTGCTGAAGATACCGTCTTTGCTATGATATTCCTACACAGAGCTCTTGGAAACACATGTAAGATCAAATAACAATAAGTAATGTTGAGAAAAAATAAAGATATCAAACCAGATGAATTACTGAACTGTAATTGTCAAAAGCTGGATCTTCCTCATGAATACATCCAGATGCCTAAAAACAGCAAACACCCAAAGTTCTGTACACCTGTATCGATGATGAGAAGTTACAGTCATGTCATATAACCAATAATTACCATTGGTTACTGAAATCCATGTGTAACTCCAAAGGATGCCGTCCAGCAATCTCAGTTGATCAAACTGTTTTTTCCTCCAAAGCAAGAGAACTTGGCAGCAGTCTGGAGCTCAACCTGGAGCAGGCTGGATGAGTTGTGAGGTGGGGAGAGCAGCTGCTGATCCTGTTTTTGTTTCGACTGCTGCTTGCAAGGGGGTTATTTATCCTGCTACACTTCACAGGCTGCTCCAACTTGCCATAAGGCTTTTCTTTCTTTCTGCAGCACTCAAAAGACAGGACTGTAAATTGTCTTTTCTGGATTTTCTAAGCCTGCTGTATTTTGTGTAAGGGTACTCTATAGTGACCAAGGAGCTCGGGGAGGCTCTACTGGGCAGGTGATGTTGCTGCGCCTGCCCTTCCCCTTCCTGCTCCTGCCTGCAGCACCCCTGGGGGAGCAGGTACCAAGGAGCAGCTTTACCCCTAGTGCCAGAGCAGGTCTCAGGGCTTCCCTGCTGCAAGAGCAGGGGAGGAAAACCCCTCTCATCTGCCCTCCAGGGGATGCACAGCCAGTGGAAAGGGCAACCAGAGAGGAACCTACACAGTGGGGAGGCCATCCCTCTAAGAGAAAAATCTCCTTGGACACTTGGAAACATTTTGTTTCTAACTGCCAGGGAAATACTGACATTTATCTTTGGTACTGGTGCCAAGTGACATGTTGGCTTGGTCATGCTCAGAAACTTTCTGGCTTGGAGAGAGAAGAAAAACAAAGCAGGTAGGCCATGAGGCTCCTTGCTGCCTTTTATTTTGCCCACCTCTAGGCTGCTGCCTTTCTCTTGACTCTGCAGCACTTCATGTGGGAGGGGGAAGAAGCGACTGCGGCAGCAAAGCACGGCAATGCACAACAGAAACTGGAAACAATAACCTGCATATTGGGGCATGGTGACCAGCAACTGTGCCAGGAGCTGGGGATAATCGCCGGGGCACAGTAACCCACGCTAACAAGCTGGGAAAACTACTTGATGTGCTCCCGGATTTGCTGGCCTGTCCTCCTCTCACACCTTCCAGGGAAAGTTGTGGAGCTGCTGCTTGCTGCCAGCCCTGCCGTGCACCTCAAAAAAGTTTCTCCCTGCACTGAGTACTTGCCTCTGGGAAGCGAAGAATTTTGGTTTGCATAAACAGTTCATATTTTATAACTCTAAAGTGCATTCATTATTTAGTTCGCTACTATAAAAGTGTTATGTTGTTTATGTAAATACATTTGATTCTCTGACTCCAAGGTGGACTGCTGGATTTGCTTTCCTATGGACGAAGAACCCTTGTTTTGGGAAAGTATATATCCACTCTCAGAGCAATTGCCAAAGGCTTGAGACTCAAATGCTGTCTGTTTGCATTGTACAAAGTGGGGAAAAGGCCATTGGTGATTATTCCCTCGGGCTGAACTGAGGATGAGCAACAAAATCAGTGAAACACAGCCTGCAAAGGGCTGAATTTGTCTGCTCTCCCATCCCAGTCTCCTCTTTGCTCTCAGTTACAGAAGATGTTGGCTTGGGTCAGTTTCTCTGTAGACAATTTTTTTTTTTCTGAAGGGAGCTTAGCCTGGGACGCTGGGGTAGCTGGAAACAATGGCTAAGCAAGAACATTCACCACATCAGTTTGAGCAAAATACTGTTTACCCCTTTCTCATGCATCTGCCTCTCCCATTTCCCTGTTTCTCACTGGAGGCGATGGCTGCCTTAGGCATGGGAATACTAGCAGATCCTGCAGCTGCTATGGTTGTTGGATCAGGAAGGGAACACCGAGCCCCACAGAGCTACCACTGCACTCCCAAGACCCTTGGAAATCCGCTGTCTTTGCTACATGGTTGTCTTACCATGCTCAGAGTACCCCTACACAAAGCCTTAGGCAGAGGGAGATGCCACTGTATGGTCTGACCTTCATACACATATCCTGCCCTGACTAGGGCACTCTCTCATTTGCTTCCAGTTGCTGTTGAATAGCATGCTTATGCACAGCTGGAGATGATCCCCACCACCATGTCATTGCTCTGAGAAATGAGCCGAGCATCCCCGGGAATACCTGTAGAGGGAGGTCACTAAATGTCATTTCTGTTCCCAGGTCCCAGCACAAGTTTCTTTCATTCATGGGAAAGCAGAGAAGAAAGAGGCTCAGTAACTAGACCTGGCACTTAGATTTATCTTTCTCTGGGCGTCTGGCCCCCTCCTGCTTGCCCACAGTTCTTTTTCAGTCTTGCCTGTCTTTGCAGAGGACATGGGGAGGCTTGGTTCAAATAGTTCTGTTTCACTAGGTGAAGTGGCTTGGGCTCTGGTTCATCAACACCAGTTTCTGCATATCTGCAAGGTTCTTTACTCATCACAAATACCACCATCCATGCCAAAACCCCAGGCCATCACAGTGGACCATGAGGGAAACTATAGCTTGCCACCAGCCAATCCAGATTCCTCAGTGAGATACCTGATGCCATCAAAAGCAGGAGCGCTCAGGAAGGGGAGCCCAGCTAAGCAGCCCTGGGCACAGCACACGTGTGTGAAGGTAACTCTGACCTGCATGCACAAAGGATCCCAACTCCCCATGCTTGTGTTTTTGAGCCCTCCCTGTTTTAAATCTGACATAAAAGTTTTGCTGGAGCTGACTATGCCAGATTCATAGTGTATACAGTGGATCCAACCCACCTAGCATTGGAGCTCATCTGAAGAGGCTCTTCATTTCAGTTTTCCTTAGAGGCATATTCCCCATTTTCCTCCCAGACCACAGGATTGAGTATTCCCTTGTTGCTTCATTTCTCAGATTCTCCCATCTTTTCCACTTTTCTTTCACATATTTCCATCATGCACTAAATACTGGCCACAGTAACAGCTTTCCTCACACATCTTGTATGCCTGCTCTGCTACTCCTCTGCTACAGGCACTGACTCGCTCCTGTGTTTGGGATGGAGATTGCTACTGTTTGTATGGTCTAGCTACACAGAGATCTCTTTTCATGGAACTATCTTAACGAAGGGACAGCAGTTAGTCAAATATATAACCATTCAAAGTATAAAATACCCAAGTTATTTGAAGAAGCCCACTCTTAACTGTCCCAGACTGCTCACCCAAAGTTAAAAGAAACTTTTTACTTTGATCCCCCTGTTCCATTTCACATATAACGATGACAATCCTTCACTTCACTAGCAGGGAGATAAAGAAATATATGTGCATGTGAAACTCTCAGATATTAGAATAGTGAGAAGCATAGAAAAGCCTAGGGAGAAGCTAATACTTTGTCCTTTGAAAATGGGGCTTAGGTCAGGGGAAATACTGATGCAGAAAAACTCAGTCCTACCACAACTTTTTCTTTCTTTTCCTGCCAAGCTTTCAGCCCACCTCCTGATATTGTGGGACACGGGGGAACGACTAGGGTAGGAGCGATTGCATTGCCTCCGCCCAACTGCAGCAGCAGAGATCCCCTATTCACCAGGGAGAATCTACTGTGGGAATCTCCAGCCGCTTTAAGTTCTTGCTTTGCTTATGCGTGCATAAGCACAGCAAACTTGGCAGGCTGAAGAGTCTGTCCCTTAGGAATATTGACAGATGAACGTAAACTCAATTACCTTGCTTTTTCATTCCAGTCGGGTTACTTGCTCTGTGTACTAAGTGCATCAGCATCTGGAGTCACTTTGAACAACAGGAGAAAGCATTTTCCGGTGTCAGAAGCAGAATTTTGTACAGTATTTATAACTTGCAAAAAGTCAGGGGTTTGGCTGTGCTTTGTTTCCCACCATCCTGAAACAAACAAACAAACAAACCAAAACCTATGTAGAAAGTTCATCACCTTCAAGGATTAGGGTTTTTTTGGGGTATAGTTAACTGGCTGGTAGCCATTTTGCCTGTGAAACTGAGAGATGTAAAACCAGCTCCTGAATTTTCCTTACCATTCTCACCACCACCACCATCTTCACTATCCATTAACCCAGCTCATTACTGAAAGCTGAAAACACAAAAGAAGTAAACATTAGTTAACGAGGTTTGCACCTGGGGGTGGTAAACAAATCTGTTCTCCATGCCTGTGAGCCCTTGAAGGGAAACTTGCTGCTGTAGGAAAGCAAATCTCAGCACAGAAAGGACAGGTCTGCCTGGGGTAGGGTTGTGTGTGTAGAGAATAGAAAGAATATTTTCATTTTTCTGATTTCATAATTAGATAGAGGATAACGAGGAACAAAATCTTTCCCAAATTTGTCCCTCCAATTAGAAAACTGATATTTGCCTTATCTTTGTTTTCATTGTAGCTAGAAGCAGAAATTGATGCTGATCTGATTTCTTACTCTTTTGTAGTTTGGGACATTTCAAATCCATATTTTTCATCCTGGGGTTTTGTGTCAAACGGAGAGAATGGAGACTTTGTCTTGGATTTAAAGAATCAAGATTTTGTCTGAAATGCTATAGTATGTATGGCGCATGCTAAACAGAACAAGTCTTTGTGTACTATTGTTATCAAAACATTATAGCACCAGGAAACAGCTAGACACAGACTTTCCTTTCTAGTTAACTGCTACTATAGATCTGTTAAAGTTCAACTCATTTTACTTTTAAATCCTATTGCTGTAGCTGAATGCTTTGGCAAAGAAAGAAACAGCCTGTAAGACGGTTCTTTACAAAACAGCAATGCACATATAAAATGAGCATGTTTACACCTTACCGTTTCCTTCTTTCAATCCTTATGCTTTTCTGAACATGACTTTGACTCCTGCACCCAGGCATGACCTCTCTCCCGCATGCCTGGTGGAGCATCACCAGCAAGTATAGCAGGAGCCCCCCCACCGGGGCAAGCATCGGGGCCAGGCTCGCCCCTTCAGGCATCGGTCGCCAGAGAAAGGCTCAATCCCAGTTTTGAAGATGCTGCTGTGAGTTGTTCAGTGGAAGAAACATGCTGCATGGTTTAATTTCCACGGCAGAGTCTGCTCTCTTTTTCAGTGCTTTCTCCTGCGCAGGGCTACGGTCGGAAAGAAAAGCAAACGCTGTAAAAGCAGAGCTCCCTAAGCATACATTCGGGGATGGATTTTCTTCTTCTCTTCTTCTGGTGCTCAAATCAGGGTGAGGATTAACTCCACTAAAGACAACAGAGCCAAACCAACACAAGTCAAAGGAGAATCAGACTGTAGCTCTAAGAAACATCATCTATTCCCACTACTTCCCAGACTTTTATTGCTGCAAATATATAAATCTTTGTATTAACTGACTTCAAAGATCATAAAGCCCTAATTGTGTATGCAGCCCACCAGTAACACAGTGTGCTGCTGATGCATAAAACATGCATAGATAGTACACAAATACACTCTGCCTGGGCTTAAATTTAGCTTCAACCACACAAAAGATATCTTTATAACTAAGAATGATGGGAAGAAAGATCTCATTCCAGACCAGATGAACAACTCATTTTTTCACTGATCCTGGATTTGGCTGACCTGACTTAAATGTGACCTAAGACATTTCTTAGTGCTTTGGAAATTGCATCAACATACTTGGGCTGGAGATGCCACAGTCAGAAAAAAAAAAGGGGGGAGATTCTATTTTTAAAATTCTGCTGTTCCTTTCTAAAATAGATCAGTGAAGCATAACTTTTCCTATAGCTGTAATTTTTCAGGCTAAGCAAACTCCAGTAATTTCAAAGGCAGTGGGAACAAGGGGTCACTTGGGGCCAGCCAGAAAAAAAAAATAACCCTTTGCTCTTTCGAGTAAAAGCTGTTGTCGTGTTATTATTGTTGAAAAGAGTCAGCTTATAAATGAAAAGGTAAGCTTTTTCTTGCAAGAAAGAACAAAATTAAAATATGCAGCAGTTGCGGTCTCAGAGGTGTACAAGAACGTTAGTGAGGGAAGAGAAAAACCATCAGAAATTTGGCTATGCTTGTGCTCAGTACCTATCACTAGTGCAGGACCAGATTTTGCTCCATGACGACTGTCCCTAGATAGCTGGTCAATAGGAGACTGCCAGGAGCTACAAACACCTTTCAGCAGCAGGAGCCTAAGAGACACACAGTGTATGAGCTTTTCCTGACATTACCATCAGTGCTGAGAACTACAAAGCCCTTCCCTAATAACATATAGCTCAAAGTCTTCAGATTTGGGGGGGTAAAAAGCCACGTTCCAGCAGCATGGCTCCCTTGAATACACAAGACATGTAAAACAGATCCTTGCTTTGTGACTATTTTGTATCTGAGAGCTAAACATGCTTCACATAACAAATGTTTTATGAGCTAGTGTGTTTGGTGATTTTTAGATCGTACCTTTTATACCAATGTCCATACGGTTATACACTGAAACACTGAAAAACCCAAGCATAGGTAAGCAGGCTGTCCTTGCCATTAGGATGTGTTTAGCTGAAGGATGGAGTCTTAGCCTGAACTTAGACCTTCAAGGACTGGCCATCCGACAGGTAAGGTTCCTTGGAGAAAAAACTCTGTCCTTGCTTGATGTGTCAGCTGTAGCTCCGGTCTGCTGATTTCAACTGGGACTCAGTTCACATCTATGTAAAAGTTATTGGCCATCCTCCTGGCAAGTCACAGGGTGGATTAAATTTTTTCAATACTTTTTGAGTATGGGAATGGCATTAAAAAAACCCTAAACAAATCTCAAGTGGCTTCCAACTGGGTGAAGTAATGATAGTTTGGAACTGGAAAGGCTTGCCCTCTGTAGCTTTAGAGCCAAACTGGGGAAGGTGGGATAGACATTCAGGCTTTGAAAACACCAGCTATCTTCTGTTTGTTTGTATCTACATTTACATTGGGATAAACAGCTCTCAGCAGAAGAAAATGCAATTTGTTTAAGTATTTCAGCCAAAGGACAGCAATTATAACAATAAGGCACTCCTTTCCCTACCTTCAAAGCATTTGCTAGTATCAACAGTGGACCTGAGACCAAGTCCTTGGGGCTTAAATGTCTTCCATCTGAGCCAACCTGACACTTGAGAGGTCTATTATTTGGACTAGATGCTACGAAATGTTACAAACAATTTCCAGTAATGCATTTTTGTCCCATTGATTACAGAAGAGAAGTTACTTTGGTGCACTGCAATGACATTGCAAAGTCCTTGAGAAATTATTTTCCTCATGCTGTAATTGCAGAGTGCAATCTTCAGTCTCAGGCCATCTGAATGGTTCCCTCTGAAACCTCCACAGTTCCTTAGCTGTCAGGAAATTTGTTGCTTTACTAGATCACATAAATGATTAATGATATTTTAACTTACATAGCCCTGGGCATGCATTGTTTCTAAGGGAAAAAAAAAAAAAAAAAAAAAGAAAAAGTAAGAATTTGAAGGTAAAAACCCTTGGTGATCTGGAAGTGCATAACGGGAAGGAATACCCTGTAGCAACAACTTACAGTAGCTCCTCATGTTGATGTTGACAAAACAAGATGGAGCCTTCTCCAGCGTTCCTGAATTTTCCATGAACTGATCAGACCATGCAAAACCCATTAAGTAAAAATCTCTTTTCTTTATATACAAGTGTCTGAAGCATGTGAACTATTATAAAGAATAATTTGTAAAGGCTCAGTCAAATATAAATGTATTACATGGTATAGAAATGCTAAAGATAACTTCTAAAAAAGAACAGTGTATTTGATTTATGCAGTGCTGTTTGATTAATGCCATAATATATTTTGATCCTCAGAAGCGTCTAAAGTGCATAAAGTGCATTTTTTCACCTTTCCATCTCAGTATAGATAAAATAATTTACAGCAGTGACAGTCAATGCAGAGAACTATGACAGTTAATAGCATTTACTTCTGGTTTTGCCTCTTTGGCAGAGCTGAAGCAAGTAATTCCACTGGGTTTGATTCAATTTTTCTGCCAGCGATATTTGAGGACTTCTGTAAAACATTGTAAAATCTGCAGTTGAAAAGTGCAACATAAAGGTTAATTGTTTGTTTTGTGTCTGTTACTGGAAAAGCTCTCCTGCTAAAGGGAAAAAAAAAAGAAATAGTAGTGCCTTCACCCTTTTCAAGTATTTAGAAATTTTCATTTTTGGATCTTGCTTCTAAAATAGGATCTTAAATATTGCGCCATAATCACATTTGTGAATGACCCAAATTGGTGCAATCAAGTAGCTCAATGCAGACTGCTGGTCACATTCAAAGACTGCAGCCAGATCCCACGTGCAACACTTCCCTGAAAATCTAGTCACCTCAGGCAACAGCTATTTCCAGTTGTATAAGCTAAATAGTGCCAGACCACCAGTCAGATGAGAAATATGCAAAGAAAAAATCTGCAGATATTTTAAGGAGCTGCACTTTGAGGACACAGTAAATTTGGCTTTAGGATTTCTAGTAACAAATCAGAAGTTTGCAGTCACATACAGTAAAACATTTTGGTAAAAAAATCATTATTTTAGCTGAATTCTGTTTGAAACAATGTTGACTTTGTGCAGGTGGATCTTCAGCTTATACTGATACTGACAGAACAAGTTTCATCAGCCAGTTTTTGACTTCTTGTAATTTTTTCATCTCCAGGTTCTGTTGCTGGTCACTAGTGTCCTTTAAGTGGAGATTCAAGTCAGAGCCTCTTTAATCTCTGTATTGCAGCCATTCCCAGCTGCCAGCCTCCCTTTGCATAAGATATCTCGCATGCTCTGCTTTTGACCTCTTCTTTTGCATCCACCCTTTGCCTCCATCCTCATATGCTGAAGATAGTGAAGCAGCGTGAGACAACCACAGAGCCAGAGCTGGGTTCCTATCAGCAAAGAGGCACACTGTGTGCACCCTTCATATTTCCCTGGCCCTGTCTGCCAAAATCCAGCCTGGACCCAGATGAGGAGCTGGACATGTGTTGGCAGCGCACACCATGATGGAGTTTACAATGCTATTTCCATATGGATATCACAGGGTGGGCACCAAAGAGACTGGACTGGTGAAGGGGCAAAGCTTTGAAGTGTGACTACAAGAAATGTAGTGACAGAAAGGGATGGCTTGATGCAGTAACGTGCTGCTGGTTCCTGAGGAGATTGGCTTATCCAAAGTGGATACACTGGTAACTTGAGGGCAACTTTCCTTTGCTTGAGCCTAAATGATCTCTTGATCTCTCATCACAAAAAAA
>VZRU01014820.1:121140-132941 GCA_013398155.1 Pedionomus torquatus
ATCTGTCCCTTTGCCCCAGGACCCCAAGCAGCAGGGGTCTACACCAGTAATGTAGGCAGATGGGAAGTGTCAACCAAGGTAACTGTGCTCTTGTTAGGAAAAACTTCAAGAGAATTTGTTAAGAGTCACAATTTTGACTCAAACTTGCTTGGGATTTTTTGCTCATACACAGTATAAGATGAACAAAGGTTGGCACCGGACTTACTTTAGGAATTTCAATAAATACCCCAATTTTGTATTGGGGGGGGAGGGGGAGGGAAGCAAGTGGCTGTTTCCTTAAAAAGTTCTGAACAACAACTGTGATACCAGATACCTTAAAATCAGAAAATATGAATTGTTAGCACCCCAGAAATTTCAAAGAGCTAACAGACAAATACTTTGAGCCACTAAAACTCACTTTCAGAAGAACTGGAAGTCCAGGGATCTCCAGGGAGTGGGAAAAAAGTTCACACTGGAACAGTATTTTGAAAAATGGACAGAAAAACCTGGGCAATTCATGCCGGGAACTTCCATCCGGCCTATAGCCTGGATTGTCCTGGCTGTGGGCCTGATGGAATTCCATAGCCTGAAGTGTGTGCTGCCCCAAATGGCTGTTAATAAATACTAAAATAAAAGGATGCAGGTTATATGCCAACTGATACGGATTTACAGAAAGTAGATTTTGCTGAGATAATCTGGTATGTTTTTCAGAACAGTAAGAGCTTAATTCATAAAGACTGTTATGAAGACAGACATAAAGCATGAGGCTTTAGTTTTGTACGAAGTTACCGCAAATTAATATGCCAGATGGTTCAAAATCCAGTAGTTAACTCCCTTTTTAGTCTCAATGAATCATTTGTTCAGTGAGGGTGTCACTAGTGGAGCTCCACCTGGAGCATCTCAGCCATTTTCCATTCTGATCTGTGATACAGAAGAAAACACAAACTCATCGCATTACAACAGACGTGAAGACCAGAGGAGCAGAAACAAAAACAGGTCACTGATGCAATCAGCTGGTAAACAGAAAACAAGCGTCTAATATATTACTTTATCACAGGTAAACATGAAGTTATATGTCTAAGAATAGAGAATGAAGGCCACATTAGTAAGACGGGAAACTATTCTTTGAAGCAGTGACTCTAGAAAAGACTCAGAAACAAGGGGCACAGCAGCCGAACAGGAAGGGGTAACAGAATCTTTAGGGGTACAGGCAGGGGTCTTGAGTAGGGCTAATGAAGTTACAGTATTTTGGGATTTGGCATTCATTTTGCCACTAAGCTGAAACGCTGGGTCCTAGGCTCAGGTCAGGGAGGATGTTGCCACATCACTGGGGAAAGAAGTTGGTGTTACTTTGCTGTTTTAGATCCAGAGCCAATGAGGCATGCTCCAGTGACTTCACTTAAAGACAAGAAAATGGTCTAACATAGTGACCAGAATGACCAAATTTGTGAAAGCAGATCTTTTTATATCTGACTGATTTCTGATACCTATGAGGAATTACTTTCCTGGAACTGAAAGAATTCAACATAACGGAATCTTTCTCATAGATGGCATTAAGTACCTTTGAGGTCAATATCTGCATGCTTCTCCTCTGTGAATGGGGAAAAAATTATGTTCCCCAGCACAGTTACATTAAACGTGGAGAACCTTATACAGTTCTGAGGATAAATGTGAGACCATTTCTTTTGCTGGACTCCTGCAAATACCAGACTAAATGACTTAATGGAGTTTCCCCCATCCAGGAGACAGAATTTGTTTTGTCCTTCTGGCACTTCTTGGAAAGGAGGTACAGAAAGGAAGGGTTTAGCATGTACATGAGTTCTGTGACCAGTTCTCAATGCTGGTTATATTACCTTCCATTAATTTGGAGCTCTTGCTCAGTTTGCTACAGGGGCCCAATTCAAGCATCTTGGAAACAAAATTTGGTAAGAACAAGAATTCATGCTTTTCCCAAGGGTTTCTTCAACCTCAATCACACCTCCCTTCACCCTCATATTTTGCTGTTAGACTGCTTTCCTGCAGGGCTAATGTCAACACTTACATGGGTCCCTGCAAGTGGGTTTATGTGTATGCAAGCCATCTGCATCTTAACATCTCACCACTGCATAGGTTCTTTTTTCCATGTTAGCTACAGCAGCACAGCCTACATTACTGGAAAGTTAAAAGTACCTAAAAATGCCCATTCATTTTTACTGAGCTGGTACACATTTACTTACTGCTGATTGAAAAAAAGGGACCCTTGGAAAGCACCTGCTCCAGCCCCCGCTCAGAACAGGGCTGAGTTAGCACATGTTGCTTAGAACCTTTTCCAGTCAAGTCGTAAATATGCCCTAGGATGGAGATTCTTCAGTCCCTCTGGCAACCAGTGCTTCAAAGGCTTTTTTTCCCCTAATGCCACGGTGGAATTTCCCTTCTTGCTCCCCAATAGGCAAGTGTCAACTGGTGTTTACAGGAGAAGGCAGTATGCTTGATGATGATGTGATGAAGGACAAACTTCTTCGCAGGGAGGTGGCATTTACATTCTTTGGCATGCTCTTGGTCTAACTTGTTGCTCAGCAACTTGTCCCCAGTGAAACCAGATAAGATTTGAGTAACAACATTGTTCTCCCAGTCAGCAGGCAGTTAAACGACCAGGTAGTTGATCTAATTGTTTAATGAAGTCAAAGTAGATTCTGTTTCAACCAGTACTTTAATGATCATTGTGTTTACCCATCTCCATTTCATGTCCATCTTCTCATGGCAATTTTACTAACTTCTGGTTCCCTCTCTAGTAGCATCTCTTGAAGGATTTTAGAAACCACTCTTGACATGTCTCTGCTTTCAACTCTGACTTCCTGACAGCTCTGGATTCCTTCCTCAAGTCTCCCACTCACAAGTGATGTGCTTTTCCTCCTACCCTCAACTTCATTTGGAAGTGAAAAACTCAGTCTTGTGACTTTCAAATTTCCTTTTGCATAATATTCCAGTTCCTGACACTGATGATCACAGCAAGATGTAGGAAGGACCCAAGCACCATTCCCACCACAGCTGGAGCCACCATTTGTAAGCCACCACACAGCACATATGGTACTCTACAAAACATGTTACTCTCACGTGGTCTCGAGGTTCCTGCTGAGCCAGGCAGCAGTATGCCTTATTTTAATTTTGGGGTGCCAAAACCCAAGAGGAATCTTCTGACTTTCAACTACAAAATGTTACATAAAACTGAATTTACCTATGAGGAAAATCCTTCCTCAAGGGCTAAGGGGAAATAAAACAACCAGAAAAAAAATGCAAGCAAAGGAGGGCAGAGATCTTATACATGTATCATTACTGATCTGAAAACACTACTGCTCTGGAAGCAGAAGTCCTGTTTATGTGGTCTAATATTTTACTTCAAGTTCATAGATTACTAAGTATCATGAACAAATGTATTAGAGACTTACCTGGCTTTTTATTATTTCAGACAAACAAAAGCTCTTGCAAACAAACAAGAAAACTCAGAGGGACTTTTTGGTTTTTTTTCCATAACCTGGACCTACACTTTCTCTGGAGGGTGCTGGGACATGCACCATTCCATACAATAAACACATAATAATGGAAATTAATAGAGAATAACCATTTTTATGTTAAAAACAACGGACAGCATTAATGACTCCAGTTTTTGTAGCTCTAGGGATTTTCTTCCCCTTTTTGGCTGACTGGACAGCAGCTGTTTTCAGAACTCTTTCCAACCAGCAGCACAAGCAGGTGGGTTTCCTTCCCTCCTGACAGCAACCATAATTCTGTCAGTCTAACTGGCCAGAAGGTTTGTAGGCATATGGATAGTGCAGCATTTAACTTGTTGGGTGGGGTATTTTTTTCCTTTTCTTTGAGAAACAAGAGAAAAAGCCGAGAGATGAGTAGCTAAAATATTCTGTGTCTCCACACCTGCAGAGTGCAGGTTAAGGCGGCTCAATGCCAAGGCCCTAGATGCTGTCCAAGAGAGGCGTGGTGGCTCTCAGACATGTTTCTGAAGCTCTGTGGGAAACCTTTGCTGTGGAAAAGCCAGCTTTTGGGTCACACCCCACAGCACACACCTACCTTTCTTTCTATGCTTCAAGAGAACTGAGCCAAGCTATCTCTGCATTCACATACATCTGTAAATTCTTCTGGAGAAGATGGGGAATTTATAAATATGGGAGTAGACAGCTCTGTAGGCTTAGAGATTTGCCTTGGCAAGACCAAGAGAGAGATCTGCTGCTGACAGGATTTGAGCCTGTTGAGACATAGGGAATGCCAGACCAACTTCCCTTAGCAGCTAAGCTTTTCATTAGGATCAAGTCTGGACTACCATGATGTGTGTACTTGGTAGGAAAACTGGGAGGGGAGCGACTGTTAGTTCTGGCAGCTACACAAGCCTAGGGAATTTACTGTAAGCTGCTTTAACTGGGAATTTTGTCTGTGTAAAGGGAGGAGTGACAAAAGCAAGAACGGTTAGGGCTTGTGCAGTCTTATCCACCTCACCTCAAAAATATTTTCCACCTCTAAAACCCCAATAGCTCAAACACATCTGTGACTTTCTGGCAAAAGAAAGTAACAAGCTAAGATGAAAGTTTGATACTCTAGATAGATAAACCTCCAAAGATTCTAGGTAGTGAAAAATGGAAAGCAATTTTTAAAACACTAAAAATGCCTTGCAAGACAAACATTACACTAAGGCTACGGGTACAGTAAGAGATCTGTTTTTCACCTTTAAAATGCTATATTTTCACGGCTTAACTCCAGTATGGATTCAGGGCCAATTTCTCTTCTATTGTTAACATTCTTGTTAGCTCATGAGCAGCACCTCTTATAAAGGGCAAATAACTGTTCAATAAAAGGCAGTGAAAATAAAGTAGCAAGTGAACTCACTGCCATTCCTCAGTTGGGCTCAGAATAAACATTCCAACATCAGCCAGCACTGACTTACTGACTAATGAGGTTCATTGTTCTTAGTGATAACAGCTACAGGAAATATTGCAAATCTGGAATGAAAAAACCCTTTACCATTGAGCTGCATTCATCAAACTGTATCAGTGCCATGAAAAAACTCACCTTTGTAAACTCTGAATTTAATTGCTTGTATGAAACTGCCAGTTGTCCTTTTCCTCTGTAGACTAACAAGCCAGGGTACCTACAATGCCTGCAAGTGCTTCTGTTATGTATGTCAAATGGGGAGCAGTGGAGGTAATTTTTTTAATACCCCTGTGGTAAGTGATGGGGTGATCACAAGGAGAGAGGCTGCATTCACCTAGAACTGGTGGTGTACAGGGTGTGCAGTCTAATCTAGGTCTCTACACTCCTTCAGAAGTCAATTCAAAAGTCAATTTGGAAGAGAACAAGGGGAGAGGGGTTCTTTTTGAAGGCGTTCATTTAAGAATGGCATGAAACTGCCTGCTGGAGCTGATGAGTTATTTTTGCTGTCTATAAATAAAGTTAGATTAGTGTTCAAATTTTAGACAGCTTATAGTTAGGCAAGACTGCCTCCTCTGTAAGGAAACCCTATTTAAAAGGATTATTTCACTCTAGCCTATAAAATAGTTTGATTTGATTATGTGTTTGGCAACGAAGACATGTCATTTAGGGGTAATGGATCTAAGTTTCAGTGGTGTCTCTGAGAAGGCAACCCAGGGGATGATGAAAGAGCCACAGTATAACTGTTTAGAATACTCAGTGCTATACATACTTTTCCATTTTGTTGAGGTCACATTTCATACGGTCTCGCACATTTAAACAGAAGGCAGTATTCCTTTTTATTACACCCAATTTTCACAGTTTCTAAGTAGCCATGGCAAAATTCCTTTTTTATAATATCTCTTGATAAACAAAAACCTAACCTATATCTAGATATCCCTGGAAGGAAACAAAAAAGCCCTCAGATCTACAGACTTCATGAGTGTTCATGCTTTTAAAGATGTGGAAAATCTTTAAAATCTAGTTAAAGTGAACCAATACAACTACAATCAGAAAACTCTTCTTGAATCCTTTAAAATGATCAGTTACTACATTTTTACTTTTCCTTTTAAAAATTATGGGCTACCAATAACATTTTGTTGCAAGTAAAAAATCAGCATGTGTCTTCCCATTGAAAGAGATCAAAATGTGTTGTGCTAATTTCATGGTGTACAAAAACCAGGCTCAATTGAAAAAACGAATTCAGACTCTATGGTTCATTTCCTTCAGCCACAGTAAAGCAGTACACAAATTTAGTTATTAAAAAGGATTCCACTGAAAGATTAACAAATTTTGAAAATTAATTATGAAATAAACTTTTATACAAGGAAAAACAACCCATAAAAACTATGTAGAGGCTTAGTTTTGACAAATAATAGCTTACAGACATTTCCTGAACACAGAACGTAGTTTTTCACAGTAGCTCTGACAGTACTAAAAAGGAACAGTCCTTTTGCACTGCCTTGAACTTTGAACTATGACTGAATTTCACAAATTATTTAGAAAATTGTAAAGAGAAACACCGTTACAGACTTTCTCATGCAGCACAGTTATACCAGTACAGTTATACAGGTACCAAAAGTTCTTGCTGTTCAAAGAATACCTTTGATTTAGGTGGGGCAACGCGTTTTCTCTTTTGCTGGCACAGAATCTGCCATTAGGGGCATGCTCCTTAGCAAAGGAAATGGCATCCTACTGTGTCTTGCATGTTAGCTGGGGTACAGTTGACAACCTGTAAACAAGAGCTGACATTGCAATACCAAATATTTTATAGGAAGTTCTAAAAAAGCTGGAGAATATGGCTATAGTTTCTACAGGAAGGGTGATTGAGACTCTAGCAATTAGCTCCATAACTTTTCTAGAACTGTCTGTTTCTTTTCATGAACGAATTATCTCATAACAGTGGTCATTCTAGAAACTTCAGCCAAAATCAAGAAGGAATAGAAATCATGTGTGCCACTGACTATGCTACTCTTGAATTTCCTGGAAAGCCTGCTGATTAGTTACAGAATCACAGAATCACCTAGGTTGGAAGGGACCTTTTAAGATCATCTAGTCCAACCAATGGGGAAAAAAAAAAATCCAAAAAACCCAACAACCATAAACAACACACCACACCACCCAACACTAAGCCATATCCCTGAGCACCATGTCAACTTCTCTCTTGAATACCTCCAGGGATGGTGCCTCAACCACCCCCCTGGGCAGCCCATTCCAATACCTGACAACCCTTTCAGTAAAGAAATATTTCCTAATATCTAACCTGAACTTCCCCTGGTGCAACTTGAAGCCATTATTCCTTGTCCTATCATCTGTAACTTGGGAGAAGAGTTGCTTAATTTCTATGGAGTGAGTAATGGAAAGATAATGCAAGTATGTTCTCACTAGTTTTAAGAAACATTCTGTCTCTTTCACTTTACAGTGCACTATCAATTTCTTTTGGTAGGAGGTGTGTTAAATATTAATGCTAAAAATACCAATGCCAAAATATGTATTATAAGAACATTCCAGTAAAAGAAAAGAGATTAGAAAGCTTAGATATGATGACATGGGAATTACAGCAGTGTCTAAGCATCAGGTCTGAATTCAGCTCTTAGCTGTGCCCCCTGCCCTGTGCAGAGCATCTGCATTAAAAACACTTAATTTTACATACTTCAGCTCCCTATCTCCATCACTGTTTCCTGCATCATCCTATCCATCTGTTTCATCTATTTAGAATAAACGTTTTTTAGGGAATAGCTCCTAAGTATTTGGATAGTACTCATTTCATAGATGCCTCAATGTTAAATACACCAAACACAACTTTACATTATTACAGCTACAGAAAGAATAACTCACACTACAATTATAAAGGGATGAATCATAATAGACCACCAGTAATTCGTGCAGAAAGATGAAAGTTATTTAGAAGGCTCATGCCAGGATGGTAGGGTTTGCTTTAGTCTCAAGAAACGAGGTCAAAGCAATGTTTGCGATCAGCTTTTAATAATGGCAAGACCAGGTTTGTGGAATTCAGACACTTCATTCAGGCAAAGCTTAAAATCAAAGGTTTCCTCAGCTGGATCAAATAAAATATTCATACTGAATATTTCTAGGATAGAAATTAGGGGATTTAGTATGTATAAAAGTGATAGTTCATTAATAACAAGAAATTAAAGTAGGGAGTTCCCTTATGTGGGTCTTTGTTTATTTGTTTATGGTTTTGAAACATAATTTCTGAGATTGGATACATCAATTATCAGTGAGTATTTAATTGTAACAGGCATGACAAATAAAAATACAACCTCTATTTCAGAGAATGATCTAAGATGAACTGATGACCTTCACTTTTGGGAAAAAAGGTGGAAATCTGTTGGGAAGTTTGCACCCAAAGCTAGGAAAGGGGGAACTGTCAATTCCTACTATCCACAGTATTTAGAACACTATATCCAAAAGGATCTTCTTATTGCTCTCAAAACCAGCAAATATGAAGAAAGTGAAGAGATACCTAAAGGCAGTGGGACTCACAAGGCTCAGGACTGAAGGATCCCTATCAACCTCTGTAGTTCCACTGGGCGCCTACGAATCTTTGCACAAACCGCAGAGTCATGTTATGTCCTTAAACAGCCCTTTGTACTTACTAACAGATGACAATATACGTGATGGTATCTTGCCTTCTGAATATGAAAATGGCCACAATGCAACCCATGAATAACAATTTTCTTCTACGTTGCATAGTCAGGGTTCTGAAAACACTGCTTGCTAAACCAGGTGCTTTTTTCATGTTGCTGTATGCTGCCTCCGTATTAATTGACCTTGCTTCCCAAAGCGAGCCTCTAATTGCTGTGTGACAGTGTGTGTGCTGTCAATAATTCCTAGTGATTGACTCCAATTCCTCACTGCTGTAAGTTGCACTTTCGTGTTCCCTCAAATGTTCTTTTGTTCTCTGCATGTTCCCCAAACTGTGTGGTCTCTCCTTTATTCCACTCCACCAGCTGCTTTGGCATTCTGTGTCTTCTATTTCAGATACATGAGTGGCTCCGCACATTTGTGTTGTGAATATCATGGCTTCAGACCATGAAAGACTTTTATGTAGCCAAAAGTTCTTGTTACAGATTTTATCCTGCCATCTGATGTGCAATATGGCCCACAGATGGTACACATGAAACCACCCTGCAAGCTGTAAATGTTGATAGTCAAAATAGAAAGCTAGAAGAAAACACATAATGAATGTTTCTTCCTTAAAAAAAAAGCAAAATAAAAATAAGTCCAAATAAGAGTTACTGCATTAATGCTACCAGAATAATTCTCACTCATTCAGTAGATACCTCTAAGTAAAATTAAAGCATTTGAAATGTCAAGGGAAATCTACACAGCAATTACTGCTATCAATTTAGATATAATTAAGTAATCTAGATCATATGCTGTAGCAGGTATTCTACAGGCACCCTGATATGCTTTCAAATCTCTCATGAACTTTTAAAAGCACTAATAAAGTCACTGTCTAAATCTGTCCAGGGTCACGTGGCAACAAAATCTTGAGGGACTGACATTGATATTGCTTAATTCCATTATATCTTGCAGAGTATCAACAGCATAGTTCACATACACAGCATACAAGTGGACATGTTAGAACGGCAGCCTAAACTCTTTTGCAGCTGTCTACTTCCAAGATTCCAGAAAAATTTAGTGCAAAAATTAGAACAGGCAAAGTGGCAAAACTTTAGGACTTGATCCTAAAGCCTGATCTGACTTGGCAGAGTCTCACAAATTCTACTTCAGCCAAATTTTTAGCTATTTGTTGTCAAGAGTCAAATTATTAGCAACTTTAAAAATACACAGAGATCAAGACAGTTAGGCTAACGGAGGCAGCACGTCTTCAGATAATCCACAGTTGAAGCCCAACTCGAAACAATTCAAGAATGTGAATAGTCCTGTCAAAGCCAATTGATTTAGCTATTCATATAAACATTAATATAATCTCAGAATCAAAGTAGCCAATGAACAAACTAGTTGCAAAGCTTTATTTGGGAGGTACCTTGTTTTTGAGAACAACGGTGACATGAGAATATATGTAAGAAAGTTCTGGATCTCATGGCTGCAGCCATGAGCTAAGAAGTACCAAAGCACTACAAAGAAGTGCCAAAGAAATTGATAGGAAACCAACTTCCTTTGGTATTTTCTACCAAAGGGAAAAAAAATGCATGTATCCATAAATACAAATTCATATGGATGCATAAAAGGCAGTCATGTATATATTTTGTATCTGTGTTGCATAATCTGAGGTGGCCTGAAGATTCTGAAGTTTACTGTGAAAACTGCCTAACGCTATGCCCCCACCTTTGGTTTCTAACCTACCTACACAGATACACAGACCCATTACTGCACTTCCACATCCCATTCAATGAAATGAAGTGCAAATCCGCATGTCATAAAAAAGCATTGCTCAAATTAAACTAAAACAGAACCAATAGCGAAAACCTCCTTAGAGGCAAGTTTTCTGCACACAGAAAAAGTGTGATTAATACAGAGAAAGACTAATTTTGATGAATGTTAAAAACCATCTATGTTATCAATTAGTCAGACCTCCGTTTCTCATTTCTGGACAGAGCAGCATTACTGCAGTGCCACACCATTGCTGTGCCATCTCCACTTTCTCAAGAGGTAGGGACAGTTTTTTCCCTCTCACTTGTGGATGGAAAGTCTCACTATCTTTGGTAATAAGAACACTCACTAGGATGCTGAAACAATGTTTTAAACAGAAAAAGGATGTGACAAAAGCACTAGGCATCTTTTTTTTCTCAATGTCATACAGCAGCAGGTTCCTGTCAAAGAAAACAAACACAACCACTTTTTTTTTTCTCAGCTGTTCAGGCAAAAACATAGGACATCGAATAAGACTGAGCCCTACGGTCCTGAGAGAACAAAATGTTTTTTTGAAAGGCTCCGAAGAAGTAAGTCTTGAAAAGCATAAAGTAAAAAAGAGGAGATGGTTCGTATGGTAGCTTAATCAATGAAAGGTAAAAGGAAGCAAATGCAAAATCATTTTTCCCCAGTTCGATGGATATTTACCTTCAGAGCACCCTGCTGTATTTCTAGTCTCCTTCCCGTGCTCCCGCCAAGTCCAACCTCCATCTCTACACACGCTAAGAATCCAAACCCGCTGCTTCCCCATGAGGACTTGGGCTCCATTTCCAGCCTCCACTGTCCCATCTGTTCTGTTTCTGCCCCCTCCAATGCACTCCCATCCCTCCATGTCTACCTGCCTTGCCCCGAGCCCTGTTCAATTTAATCCCTGACACAAGTTTGAGCACAACCTCCTTCTCCACTCCATCTCCAGTGCCCTCCTAGCACGCTAAGCCCCTGCAGCTTCTACCTTCCCGCTCTTGGACTAGCTCCATCGCTAACTAAACCCAAAACAAGACACGCAGGGGCCCATCCAACTGTAAACTCTGCCCTGCGCAGCCCCGCACCACAGGGCGGCGGTGATGGGAGACGGCACTCCACCATCTTCTGACGCCCCCTCCTGCCTCCCCTGGCCGCCCAGCCACGCCGGATTTCTGACAGGGCTTTGGCGCTTCCCGGCTGCCACCTTGGCTCCCCTCGCCCCGTCCCTTCCCAAGGAGAAAGCGCCCCCGCCCGCTCTCTGCTCAGCGCCCCTCGCCCATCCCGGCCCATCACCTCTTCCCGACCCCGCCGTCCATAGGGCCTGGCCCGGGGCGGGGGAGGTGGCTCGTCCCTCAGCCCCTGCCCTCACCTGAGCGGGCGCCCCTCGCCCCCCAGCCCCCTCTCCCTCCCCGCTGTCAGAGCGGGAGGGGCGGCACCTGCGGGCCCGCCCCATTCTCCTCCCCTCGCCTCCCCTCCCCTCCTCCCGCCGTGGAGACACTGAG
>VZRU01014820.1:133580-196431 GCA_013398155.1 Pedionomus torquatus
GGGCGGCTCGGCCGGGGTGGAGCTGGGGTCGCTGACAGCCGTGCGGCGCTTGGGTACGGGCGGGTACCGGCCCGGCGCCGCCCGCGCCTTCCCTGAAATCTCTCCGAAAGGGGAAACTTCATTTAAGTCACAGGATTTCGGCCGACCCCGAGGGTGGGCCACGGGTTGATGTTTGTTTTGGCCCCTCAGCCTGCATCCGCACTCTGGAGTTTCGGAATGATGAAGGGTCAGGTGTGGTTAAAGCGTGGGGCTCACCTGCTGGAAAAACGTTTCCCGTGTCTGTTGCTTGTCAGGTTGTTTGCTTTAGTTACCCGGAAGATGTGACCCTTTTTTATGCAATTTCCTTTGAATTGGTGACTCCTAAGACTTTTCCACTGAATGATTTTTAAGTGTTCTTCAAACAGTATTTCATATTCTTCATATTTCATTAACACCCTGTCACGAAGAGCTTTTAAAAAGATTGAAATGAAAGGCTGTGGAAGAAGAGCAAGCTGTTTCCTATTTCACAACTTTAGGAATAACTGAAAGTATAATTTTTTATTATAATTATTACTGTTGTTTAGAGCTGAGAGTGAAGTGAGTGGGTGCGTATTTCAGTTGTGGATTTAGTTCTACTTGTGGCTCTGAGACAATGGGCAAAAGCTTTCTGCACTTTTAATTACTGTGATGCATATTTAAGTTTAGTTTTTGTTTTGTTACCTCCATAAAGATGAACAGGGATGGATTTCCTATTGATTGAAAAGCTTATTACATATGCAGTAGTGGGATTAAAAAATATTATTTGAAAATATTAAACCTGATCCTCAATAATTTATTGTTGAGCGCTTATGGAGCTGGTGGATTAACTTTTTTAATACCTCTTTGCGAAGAAATAAGGATTGTGTGAGGATTCTCAGAGCTGTTGAGAAACATTCATTTATTCCTGGCTTTAACACTTGGGGATTTCAAACGCATGCCTGCTTTTTCTTACCTATTCTTAACCATTTCCAACAAAATGTTCCATCAAGTCAATAATTGTTTAGTATGTACCTACCTGTTTAAAGGGTTGGGCTCCAAACCCTAAAGGTTTAATTATACAATTGTTAATGCAGATAACAAGTTGTATGTTTATGTTTATTATTGGTAGTGTTTGTGCAAAACAAAATTAAAACACTGAAGTGTTTTACAGAAAAACAATTGACTTATAAAACCAAGTATGTATGTACCAGGAATTTTTATTAGTTGGTTTTGGCTGTAGGTAATGTGACAGTTAGAAATTGTGGTGATTATTTGGTTGGCCAGTTCTTAAGCTCAGGATGTAATACTAAAGCAAAGAAGCAGTAGTAGGCAACCTGGGTACTGAGCTTTTACTTGGGTAATTAAAATACGTGAAGTTTCTTAAGATCTCATGAGGACATCAGAGATGAAAGGAGGGGTGATCTGGTTGTGTGAAACGTTTGTCTAGAATTAAAAAAAAAAACTCGTTTGGTTCAAGGTCGTCTTAAACACCTACCTATTGGCATTGGTATTTGGTGGTTCGACAAGTCATGTCCAAAGTATTTTGCAGATACAAGGAAGAAGAAAACTTGGAGGTGTAATTTAGGAGACTCTAGTTGCTATGGGATGGATGGAATTAAAATATTTTTAAGGGAAATCTGGAGAAATGTCTGTACCTTGAAGCCTATCATATTATGAATTCTGGGCTGTCCATCTAGTGTAAAACTAGAGTCTGGATAATATCAAAAATATATTCTAGGAAGTCTTATTAATGGTAACTAAAACAAAAACATTGAATCCATTTCTGTATAATTGTCCGTTTCTAGGAAATTTTAAGTGGGTGTAGAACTGCAAGGATTTTACTTTCAGCAGTGTAACCTTTTGTCGTATCTCTCATAGCGAGCATTTTAGAGTGCTTTTTAAAAGTGCTTTTATGCTTTGTATGGTTCTGTACCATATGTTTTGTATTTAATTCTTTGAATGACCACTGAAGTGCAGCCAACTTTGGGTGAATGTGGCAACTGTTAACTAGCGCTTAGCAACAGTGCACAATAATCAAGACGGGAAGTGAAGAAGAATACCATGTCTAATTGAAACTACAGGGGGCATTTAGGTAGGTAGGATGTAATTAACAAAACCTGGGGCTTGGGCATGATATTAAGGCATCACATCCTTACTCTTGTAAAAAGGATTGTGAAATCATTAATGTAAAAAACACTTCAGATTTCTGGTGTTACACCTCAGATGGATAGCCTCTTCGAGATATGTGTTTTGTCCATTCTTGCATAATTGTTTCTCACCCATAGCACAGAAGACACATTTTCCTTGGCTTCTAAAACAGAATCATGAAAAAGAGGGCTGTTGAGGAGACTGACAAATGAAGGAGTAATAAGCCATGACATTTTGACAATGATGTCTTTTAGAGTATTAGTCCTGTGAACTAGAGTTCATTAGCTATAGTAAGTGATTAAGATATCTCTAATATTCTGAAGCTGATTACAGTGGCAGTCATAAAACAACACTAAGTTTTTACAATTCATGTGGTGTTATTTTAAGAAAAATTGACTTTCCTCAAATCCTGTCCTGACATTCCTTAAAGAGTTGTGAAAAGCAGTACTTGAAAGAATGTTTGTTCAAAACAGTCTTGCCTCATATAGTTACAGTTTAGTTTTTTTTTAAATTCCAAATCTGATCCTTTTGTTTCATGCTATATTCTATGTGGAGATACATTCATGGACCATTTTTATGCCTTGTATAGCCCAAATGCGTCTTGTTTCTAAGAACTCTGAAAATATATAATGAGGAGAGAACTAGTAAATGAACTTTCAGTGAGTCATTATAGAGGCTTATTTGCAACTCTGAGCATGGCTAGGATAGCCCCTGTTGATGGATTCAGACTTGCAGGTAGGTAGTGAAAATGACCCAAAAATAAAGAGCCGTGTTGTGAAGGTGCTTATAGTGGTGAACTACCCAGTACCATTAGGCTTTTAATTTATTCTAGAACAATTAATGCTTTTATAATCTAAAAGAAAAAGCACGGAATTACCTGTTGGAGAAACTTGTGTATGACAAACTTGGAAAAGTGTTTATTCACAGTGGGAACTGTAAAATCTTTTACACTGCTGTGGTTGGTTGATGTATCAAATGGAAGTATGGTGTTCCTTATAGAAATGGCACTAAAATGTAATTTTATTTTTTTTTTGAGTAACTCCTGAAGCTATGTCAGGTGATTTCCGTGACATGGTAATGTCACGGATTCTGGGAAATTCTATGGGGACATGAGATGCCATCGAGAATTGTGTAAATGACTTTTCATTGAAGTGTATTTAATGTAATTCTCACTGAGCTAGCATTTTAAGGTGCTTTAGGGGTTTAATAAAAAAAAAACCCATATGCCTAATGTGAAGATTTTACAGCATTTCTTGTCTAATGCTTCGGTTAACTTCCATTTATTTTTTTTTTTTAATTATTTTTATTGCAGTTCTAGTACAGTAACTAATGAAATATTTGTAGAATACCGAAGATGGGAAGAACTGTATGTTGTGACATTAAATCACCAGAACAGTAAGATGGTAGAGAGCAGCCTGAGTCAGTATTACAAGATCTGATAGGAACTTCCAATTAATATTCCCCATGCAAGGTTTTAGAGAGGTTATTTTGAGGTATTTTTTCAAACTGATGGAGCTACGAACAGCAAAACAGTGTGGGCTGAGGTAGGATACTGTTACTTAAGAGATTACCAGACATCTGTTGTATTGGTTCTATGGACAAGCCTGGAGTGACTAATTTTTTTTTTTTTATAAAATGCTGTGCAAAGATCTTCCCGTTCTCTCACTCTTGTCTCCATCATAGTCTATAATTAGCTCTTTTCAAGACCATTAGCATGATCTGAGCAGAGCACTTTGAGGCAACTGAAGAAGTTACTTACTGAATTTAACTGTCGTCTGAAATGCTCTCTATTAATACTGTTGGGTGGTTGCTTTGGTGTTTGTTTTTTTTTTCCCTTTCTTTCTTTTTTAAATGAAAACTCATCTGTACATCTTGCCAAAAGCAATAGGACTTTCCTGGAACGTACAGCAGGAAGTTGTTAAGGTTAGTTAGATTTTAAACTGATGCATTTTGGGTGGCAATTGTAATTCAATGTTTTGTCTAGTACCTCTGTTTTTTCACTGAATTCCACTGCATCTGCCTCTGCAGCACCAATTTCTCTGTTGACTGGAGTGTGCACCACTGAAATTTCAGAGAAATCAGTAGCCTTCTGTGAAAGACAGTTTAGGGTGCTGTTTTTCTCTAGAACTGTACAGCATTTAAACTTGGCTTCATAAAGAAGTATTAGTTAACTTATGAAAAGTTTTCATAGAATCATAGAATTGTCCAGGTTGGAAGGGATCTCCAAAGGTCATCTAGACCTCCTTGCAGTCTCACGGACCTCCCTAACTAGACCAGGTTGCCCAGGACCTCATCGGGCCTCACCTTGAATATCTCCAGGGAAGGGCATCAACCACTTCCCTGGGCAACCTGTTCCAGTGTTCCACCACCCTCAGAGGAAAGAACTTATTTCTAATATAAAGAACTTGTTTCTGATATCCAATCTAAATCTGCTCTAAATCTTTTCTTTCTTATGTTCTGCATATTTGAGAGATACTAGGCTTCCCCTCTCCTTTCTTCTATAATGCTATCTCAAACTTGAAACCTGCTTTCTTCTAGAGTTTCAGGTCTCTAGACATAGGGAAATCTAGGGAGACTTTTTTTGGGAATTTGATAGTTAATTCCACCAAATCAAAACCATAATTTATTTCCCCTGTTAATTTCAGCTGTCTTTTAAAAGATAGCTTATATGCATTTTTAATGCCGATGTGCATTGAGGCTATGTATAGTCTGAGATGTATGGTTCTTTCTTTGTTGTGTTACCAGTTGAGAGTAATTAGTAGAGTGTTTGGAAATTGTGGTGTGTCTGATTCTCCACAGTCTTCCTAGTAAAGAGGAAATGACTACTTTTTCAGAACTGAAATGGGGCACAGCATCCACAGCTTTGTGAGATCTGAGCTCTTTGGAGCTTCCTCCATCATACCCACTTCAGAGAGCTGTTGTGGTGGTAAGGAAGAGCAGCTGCCAATAGCAGAGTTCAACTGCTTCCCATGCTGTAAGGAATATAGGCAGCCACCTCTTTACATTGCAGTCACTGATGAAATAGGGACAGTCACAGCAGAGTTTTATAAGCACTGCTGTTGTGTACTCGTGTTACTGGTGTCTCAGGATGAAGACTGGATGTGGCAAAACCTGGTCTTGGTGGCTGCCACTTTGGGGTCTGCAGAGAGCCAAGTGCTCCATTCCATGTCCTGAGCCCTGTGGCCCTCCAGTGCTCAGTACTTTGTTGCTATTAGTTCTCAGCTTACTGTCTCCTTGGTGATAAGCTCTAACATGGTCATAACATGATATTTTGCAGTGTATGATTGCATCTTGCTCTTGCCATACAGGAGATCGTGCTATCTACTTTTACTGCTTTTCTTCCTGCCTCTCCAACCATCTCCCTGTGCCTTGTCAAGACTGAATTCTGTGTTCCTTTAGAGCCTTAGGTGGCTTTATTCTCCTGTCCTTTCATGCCGTCAGTCCATTTTGAGAACAGCTGTTTCATGAAGGAAGCTTAATTTTGTAATTTCTTTAAACCACTTATCTGGAATCAAATTCTTACTGCAATGAGGTGATTCCTTTGAGAAGACTGGGAATCGGGTCTTGATTTTTACAGCTGGAGTGCCCTTCACTGCATCAAGAAAAGGGAAACAGCTTCCTGCCAATCATCTATGTGACATTTAGGAACATGGTGGTTTTCTAGTTGTTTAAAATAAAAATGCTTTCAAAAATTCACTTCTACAGATGAAAAGTCAAACATCGCCCTTATTACTTTTTCTAATATTAATCTCTTGGAGGGAAAATTCTGGCTGTTAAAACAATAAGAAATTAGGTGGATTAGGCAAATGGTTGGCACCAGCTCACAGAGGAGCAATTTTGAAGGAAACCTAAGGGGAGGGAAAGGGCAAAGGTATTCAACGAGACTTTAATGCCTTGGATAGAGGCACACAAAAATACCAACAGGGTATTTCAAAGCAGAAGTTCAGATTTAAAAAAAAAAAAAAAAAAAAAAAAAAAGAGTGCATATCCTCACAGTCTTTACTGCGGCCATTTCAGCAAATTTTGAAGGTTAGCTCTTGCCAAATTTGTTGGGTTAGGAGAATCAGCTCTTAGTTTCCAAGCTTCTTGAGAAGGGGGAAGATGACTTACCTGCCAGATTGTGGACCTGGAGGAAGAAGATGAAATAACAATCATGATTTTAGCAGATGGGGAAGGCAAGCTGGATTTCAAGGGATTCAGGATTAAAACATTAGCTGTTGTAAGCTTTTGTATCGAGGGCTATGGAATCTTTCCTAGTGAAACAGGAGGACATCTGAACATACAGGGTTTTCTTGTTTTGTAGCATTAATTTCATAATACGCTTCTTACCGTCTGAGAGTGTTATGGGGTGCTGCATGGAAAACGCATAGGCGGTTGAATCCTACAGCTTAGAGGATTTCTGGAGACTTGGCAAATCAGGGGAGACTGTGTGTGTATGCATATATCAAAGAGAAAAGGACATGAATTAGAAATGCTTGGGTCTAATACTGTAATAGGTCATAGAATTAATTTTCTGTAATGGTTGCTTGGCTGAGATGACTTAGGCTGGTCTGAACTCTAACACTGTTCACGGTCTGCCTTTACATGCGTGTATGCCTAGACTGGGAGTTCTTAGTGTGTACTAGATGTGCTACTAGTAATGTTGTCCAAAACAGTGTGCCTCAGAAGCTTTTAAAAATAAGCCACCACCAAAAAACCACTTCAGTTTTGAACAACAGTTGTGATTTTGTGTCAGAAAAGCCTGGGAGAAAAACAAGCAAAATCATTCTTCTGGCTGCTGTCCACCGTTGTAATGGACTGTGCTTGCTTGCTGACTGTCCAGCATGATGGTTTTACTGAGAGATGTCAGAGGCCTGATGGCTGTGGAGATGGATGCTCAGTTTTCATCTGCAGCACAGCTGGCTGGCTTTCTGCCAAGCCTGGCTTTGGGGTTATTCCAGTTGTGATGTGGATTTGGTGCAGAAAGAGGGAGACTGTGCTTGTGACAGGGGTTAAGCACTCCTTTACAGGGCAGTGTAGGTTTTCAGCTCCATTTGCTGTCACTGCAGTAAATCCATTTCTGATTATGTGCTAAGGCCAGACACATTAACTGCCAAGTTGAACTTGCGAAGTTGCACGTGTGTTGCCAGAGTTCTTCCTGCTGAAAAAGCCAAATCTATATAACCTGTAGGTTCAGAACAGCTGAAAATTCATCCTAGTGTTGTTGCTTTGATGTCTGCTTAAAGGGTGAGAAAACAGTTTGCTTTTGATTACCATGCTTAAAGTATGCTGTCCCGGCAACATAATAAATGAGAATTGGATTTGGGACTTACTTTCAGTACAAGACAATGTTCTTCCAGATGCTTTTTAATTGAATTGTCCTGTGAAAATGGACTTAACTTTGAATTCAATAACATGCAATTCAGGGTCTTAGGGCTGAAAAAGAGAAAAGAATGCAACAGATGCTGCGTAGTTTTGATACTTCTGTTGTCTGATACTGATATCTCTTAAGCTTGTGTTCTTTCTTCTGATTCACTGTATAAACAAGTACACCATGAACCTCATTGTATAACCTATACTTGTGACTGGATCTTTGCTTTGTAGTTCATTAGGAGTTTGTCCAAATTGCAAAAACTGTATATTGGGAAACAGAAAAAGTATTTGCACCAATAAACATCTCATTTTCTTTGAGGAAAAAACGTATTTTGTGCCTTGGACTTCTTATTTTTAAGAAATGGACTTTCAGTTCTTGTTTCACTGTAGTCTAGCGGAGAATTACTTAGAATCTCACATTTAAATCAGGCAAGCTAATAAGTCAAAGCTATTGATGCAGATCAGCCATGAACCAAAACACATCAGAACAGTCTTTAACTTTCATAGACTTTCCAATGTGGCCCTGCCTTGAGTGTGAAGTTGGACTGGTCAACCTTCAGAGGTCCTTTCCAGCCTAAATTATTCTGTGATTCTGTTGTGTGTTGTGGAGTGAGGTAGTACGAAAACCATAAGGCTGGGCAGTATTACCACTTCATAAGATACAGCCTCCTGAAACAATTTATCTGGGTCAAAAGCTTTGTCAACATAAGGAATAGGCTACTGAGAGCGTGAAGTGTTTCGGTAACCTGCTTTCTACTGACGTTTTTTTCACTGTTTTTTTTTGCTGTCCTTCCTGTGTGTCATCAGAAATATGTGCTGATGGCATATCCAGTCACACACATCAATGGAGAGACACACTGAATCCTGTTACTGTTCTGCAGGTCTTGTCATGTTACTAGATGGCAACCCAGAAATAGTCTGGTAATTGAGGCATCACTGGACACATGTTAATTGGAAGGCTGCAAAGCTTGAGTAACTCCTTCAGACGTTGTTTGGCCTGTCCGGGATGAAAGATTGAGCATCAGAGGGTAGTAATGATACCTGATGGATTGACTTTGATGCATTGTTTAAATCAGTCTTTGTAGATTAATGTTCATAATCAAACATTTTACTGTAAGGATATTTAAAATAAGCCCAGTACTATTAATTTTAAACCTTTTCAGGGCTAAAATAAAGCATGAATTAAAAGGAGATACTTGTTTATATTATTTCAATCAATCAGTTCTACTTAGATTTTGTTAATTGGTGAGGTTTGGGACCTGCTGTTCTCAGTTACATGCCCTTGTGCATCTTTCGGACATACATACAACTCAGTAATCAGTGTGTTTTATTTTTCTGGACATATTGATTCCTATGTGATGACTCAGTGTGTGGGTTGCAGTTTCACTCTAGCAGCCTCATTCCAGCTGAACGTACTCCATATGTAACATAAAACCAGCCAAATGTGGAAAGAAGGGGGTTGTGCTTTTTATTTCTCATTATGAAGAGGGATGGTGGCTGGATGACAACTTTTTCCTGCTCCAAATGGTTGTCTAAATAAACCATGGGAAGATGGGATTTTGTGGAAAATAAACAGAACAAGGGATAAAGAACAATTAGAAAGTGCCAAGTAGAGATTAGATGTTTTTTGAGAAACTCAATTTTAGGAAGAAGTTGACTGGCAAGTTAACAGGGGCCAGTGAGCAGAACTGTTTTATGATTCATAACTAATCCTTTGCCCCAAGGATGGAAGATGAGTGTATTTGAGGTCAGTACCTGGAAGGAGGCTGGCCTCCAGATGAATTAATTAAACAATTCTGTCCTCCCTGTTCCAAACTGCAGTTCGTGCTGAGAAGGAGTGATAAATTTCTCATTAAAAATTGCTTGTTGAAAATGAGGTCTATTCTGTGTGTTGTCACACTGCCTTTCTGATCTGGAATAAATCACATAAAGTATGTTTCAGTCAGCATGTGGAGATAAGAGAATACACTGATGAATCTTCTTGTGTTCGTATTATCATTGTGTGTGCCAGGAAAAACAGCGTCAAACTATGAATACATAAGGAGAGAATAGTTTAAGAGGCTCTTTTTGAAGCAGGGTGATATGAAACTGGTAAGCAGTTAAATGTGTGATGTCACGATATAGCCATATGAAGGATAATATTCAGATTGTAATTTTGTTTTGGAATTGAGGCTTGCAGTGATATATCTGCAGTCATTACTGGCTTACTTATCCTCGATGTTTTGTAATTCCTTCTTTGTTTCTACAGCTAGACATATTTTTACTCACCAGAGCTTTTGACTGATGGTCACTGTTCTTTACGGTCCTGTTCTTCTACCCATCCTTTCTTGGAGGGAAGCACTATTACGATTTTAATAAGATTTTTGTAGTCAGTTGATCTTTGGGCTTCACTTCTGCATAGCTGAATTACTTGCTATTGAGAAGATATGTTTCTGTAACTTTGGCCAGGTGGACTAAGCTTAAACTAGAGCTGGTCAGCGGTAACTGAGGAACATTCTTGTGTTCTGAACACGGCCAGTTGCTATTATGTTCCACTGGGAAAAAAGATGGGGATTTGTTTGGACCATTTACAGATGGTTTATTTTGCTGGAGAATGGCTTAGTTCAAGGCAGAGTGTCAAGTTAAATGCCATGTAATCATAGATTGAGTTAGAAGACCTAGAGTTCTAAGCTAGCAGTTTCAGAGCAGGAGAATCCAAAGAAACTATGTTGTGACTTTTATTTTTAGTAAAGAGATGCTGGAAAGCCAGTTCCCTAGGCCTCACGTCAGAGGGAGATTTGAGGTAAACATGTGTCCTTTTACTTTTCTGCCAAAAAAATGTGCAATGTGACTGGGAATTCCACCTTGGCCAAGGAATATAGTAGTTCGGTCACTGAAGAAAAGCGCAATGGCATGGTTAAGAGAGGAAATGGAAACAACTTTTGTTTCCCCTCTTATGGTTATCTCTCTCTTACTGTGGCAGAGCAGTGTAAAGAACACATGTTTGTGAATGTAAGAGAAAAAACTTCTTCTAAAACTGTGATAAATGCGTATGCAAAACTACAGTGTAGGTTTTTTCCATGTGATGGATTATGTACTGTCATGTAAAAAGGGCTGTTGCCATGGTATATTTCACACCATTTACACTGAAGTTCCAAAGAAACAAAACTGTTTCACTGTCTGTGAGCTGTTAAATATGCCAATACCATATTACTAAAGTGTATTAGAGAAAAAGTTGGGCTTTTTTTTGCGTCTTATTTAGCCAAATTCTGAGTGCATTAGAAAAACAGGTATATTAATTCCTGAATAACTCTGGGATAATTATGATTACCTGCCCCATCAGTTTCAGTGAAGAATTGGGTTTCAGCTGCAGGGCTTTTGCTAAGCTGTGAAGAGGCGAGGAAAAACAACTGTAAAAATTATGATGTTGGCCATGAATATACATAAATAACAACTTGCTTTCATTAGAATGCTCAGGGTGATACTGCAACGTGGACTTGGGTCTGTAGAGGATCTGGTTTAACTTCTGAATTCTGTCACTGAGAGAAGACACATGGCTTCTCCACACCTCAGTTTCCCTCTCTCAAAGAAGGAGTGTAGTTTTCCTGAGATTTTTGAAGCACTGTATTACAGTAACTGTTGTTATGGTCTTTGTGGCTGATCCTAAAGGGTCCCTAGTTCAAGTCTCCTGTCAGTACCTTGGGCTGCTGATCTTCAGGCTTCTGTCAGTAACCTTTAGGCATCATAGATCAAATTGTGTTCTTGGCATATGTAGAAACAGTTATTAATTTGGCTTTTGTGTTCAAACCTGCTGTTTAATTTCAGTTAACTTAATTTTAATTAATTGAGTTTAAACACCTCAGTCTCTGGTTTCCCTGTGAGATCTAGTTGCCATGTGTTGAGAGCCAGGGCAGCGTCTCCACTGAGATGGCTTTGTGGTGAAATGGATTTGAAAGTCCAAGGCCCTTCGTCTGTGAAGCAGCTGGGGCTCTGTTTACCCACCAGAGTGGTGCGAACAGGCATCTGCATTGGTGTTAAAGGAGTATGTGAAATAACCAGTGAAAACAGGCTAGGCTGCGTCTTGCAGAAGGTCTTCAGCTGGCTAAAGCAAGGGGATGAAGTCAATAAAGCATTTTCAAGCCACATGCTGTCACAACCTTTCCCTTCCCCCCCATACCCCCTCTTTTTTTTTTTTATTTGGCCATATGTTTTAGTAGTCTAAGTATGTGTCAGTGGTAATCCAGGCTCCACGCTTTTAAAGGATGATTACCCAGTTTGTTGCCCAAGTGAGACTTTTCCTTCCCCGTTTATTTTTCTGAGGGTTATTATTGTAGACTTCACTCTTTTAATTTACTTGCAGATTACTCTTTGTGTGGCTAAATTTAACTACATCTCATTTGGTGGTTTGCTGGCCTGTTTGTATGATGGGAGTCCAACAAACGTTTTTTTTTCTCTGGATGCTAATCTGAATTTCAGAGCCTCTGTCCTTCACCTCCCCCCCATTCCCCCCGACTCTCTGCTCCCCTCCCCCTGCTCTCCACAGACAAATACATCNTCTCTCCCCCCCTTCCACCCCCCTTTCCCCTTCTTTACTCCCCTGCCCCCTAGCAGAACAGTAAATGGTGATTATCTTTTTCTCTCTTCCTGCTCATCCCTTACCTTGAGCAGCCAATTCCCACTTAGGGTGGTTGATGCACTACAGAATTAATGCTCCGTATATTGAAATGATGGGTAAGTCTGCTGGTCTGTATGCTATATTAAAGATACCACAGTGCTTTTTGGGGATTAAATTTTATGGATTTTTATGGGTTGAAGCAGGTACAGGGTTTTATGATAACTTTTAAAGAAAAGGTCACCTCTGTTGTCAGCGTGTGATTGAGGTCATGTTAGCTTTATATAAAACAATCACTGGGGATTGTCCTTGGGGGAGTAATTTCTCAGCTCTCTGGTGAACCTTGGCTGAACACAGGGGCTACTAACTAGCATTGGTGCTTGCCTGGAACCCACCGTCATGGTAGCTCTGGTGGCATGGTTACAGTTAGCCATCTTCTTGCATCAAAAAAGACAAAGTGACTAGTGGGCACACAGAAGCACATTGTCATTGAGCAGAATAAACCTGTTACTTAAAACATAAACAAACCCACAAACATCCTGGCCTAGTAGATTGAAATGTATGTGTGTAGGGGAGGAGGGGAATAACACATAGGAAAAGATTTATGCCTTCCTTTGGGCTGTTGCTTGGTAACAGAAAATGCCTCTTAAGCCTATTTTTGGAGAGGGGAGGGGTGAAACTTGATTCAGTGACCATCTGTCCTGAGCTGGTTGATTTCCTGTTGAGCTCTCCTTTGTTTCTGTCAAACAATTGATTGTTACCCTTTACAGATAAGAATACTGTTGATGATGTTCCCTGAATCAGCAGGTTGGCTTGTGGCAACCACAAACCAGGCCTATTAATTTTAAATTATTTGGTTTTAATGTTTAGAGGGTTTTGGTTCTTCTGAAGCCACTAACTGTGGCTTTGCTGGCATTAATTTATCTCTGTTGGGATTTTGCTTTGGGGCTTTTTTTTTTTTTTTCCTCTTGGGGAATACCCGTCAGTACAGTAGGTGAGTGTAATAAATGTAATTGAAACATATTTTCAAGAGGATGTAATAATGCCTTTTTTTGGTCTGAAATTGTTGGGAAAAAGCACCCATGGTTTTGGGCGTATTAAGCCATTTGGCAGTGGGGGGGAGCAATTGAAGTCACTGTTTAAGAAATCCCCCCCTGTTTCTGTGAGAACAAACCCCAGATTCTTAATTGCAAATGTAATATTTGCTATTGTTCTTGCTTAATTGTCAGAAAATAATTTTCTGTTTGAGTACCTCCCGATGTTTGCTTAGTAGCAGGGTGCTGAATAGATTGGAACTCCAGTTAGATTATTTTTAAGTAATCTGCTTTATTTATATTGCAGAAGCTGGTATTTTTCCTTTAGCTTTATGCATGCAGGGTACAAGGTGCATGCACATGCAAATATGAGTATGTCCTCTGTAGCTGCAATTTAAGCATTCTAGTGCTATTTTCTTCCCTGCTCTGAATTTAAGCATTCAGAGAAGCAGTTTGTAGTTCCAGGTATCTGCTGAAGAAAAAGCAAGGGAGGTGTGTGTAGAGGAGACCAGCAATATCTGCAAAAAGGGCGTGAACTCCCTCAATACAATAGGATAATGATAGTCGCTGTTATTTCATTCAGTCGGTGAAACTTTCCTGGAGTATTTCCATGGTGCTGTGTTGCAGAGGAGAGCAAGAAGGAAAGAGTTTCAATGCAAATGTCCTGGCATTTTACAGGTCTATGCTTTTTTGATGTTACCCTATTTATCACTCTGTATATGTAATTCACAAAAGTCACTTCAGGGAGTGGAAGGTGTTAGAAAAGCTAATTTACCTTTCTCTTCTATTTTTCCCCATGTGCTCTTCAGGTAGCTTTGTGCGGCTAGAAGCGCTGTAGTCTGCACTTTTTCCACATGGTCCTGGATATATGTCGGATTCAGCAAGGTGCTTACTTAACACTGATCCAGTGGATGCTGGGCCAGGCATACTTGTGAGATTTCCCTTCTTTCTTTTTAAAGTTGCATGTGGTAATTAAAAATCTGTGATTTGACATAATAAGGAAAGTTCATACCAAGCCATGTGAATGAGCCTGTGTGACAGTACTGGTCTATTAGCTCTTGCATCCTCGTTGTGGTTTGTCCGCTTCCTCACCTTGCCCTCAGCCTTCCCTCCTATTTTGCTGCTCTTTGGTATACGCTGGGATCTAGCAGAGGAACTGATCCACTTGAAATAACCCTTTTTTTTCAGTTTGCTTCTTAGGTGGATTGATTCCTTGATCCACTTTAGCTGAGTTACACACCGAGGTTGGCTGGTGCAGTGGAACACGTAGGGATGCAAGTCATGACTACTTTTTTTTTTTTTAGTCATTAATGCCAAGTATACTGTGAGATGTTTTCAAACATGCATCATCTGTCAGGTAGAGAAATCCTAATTTGGGATTAATTCTGGAATTTTGTAAACTGGAGGGCTGTACAGACATCACTTCTGTAAACTAAATTGAACGTGCCTATGTGCTGCTTTTTCCCATTTTTTGGTGGAAAGCTATAGGCACCACTGACATGCCGTTCAGATGTTTCCAGTCTATCTTAAATTACACTGAGGTCAAAAGGCCATTGTAGGTCTAGTGCCAACTAGGCTAATATTTGGGGTCCAGGGAATTTAAACTTGACGGTGAAGGAACTGTTCTGAACTGGTTTGAGAACCGATTCAATATTTTTTTTCCTGCAGAACTGAGTTTCTGGAGGGTGTGTGTGTGTGTGGAATGAAGAACTTCAGGAATTTTATTTCAGCCTTGGAAGCCTTATTGTAACACAGTTTTGTCTGTGGCGTAGAAAAAATGATGAGTGGTTACTCAGATTTTCGTTGTTCCCTTCAAAGAGTGTTATTAGTCTGCGTAGCTCAAATTGTAGCAAACTGAGGAGAAGCCATTCTCCCAGCATCTGGTGTGAGCAGTTGAGTCCGAGGCCTGTGCTGATGACAGAGCAGTTAGAATACAGGACTGCGCTTATCTTTGTGCTTTCTCAGGTCAGGTCATACTGCACCTCTCCCATTAAAACAGATCTGATGTGTCCTTTGTTCCCAGATAAAGCAGCTACAGATCTGCCTGTCAGAAGGCACAGCACCTGTGGCTTACCTTACATACAGGAGGGCAGTAATTCTAGAAAGGGAAGTAGGTAGAAGACTGGCATCTGCTTGTATTCACCTCCTCATGTTGCAGATGCAAGGATGGAATTATTTATGTATATTTTTTTTGTCTTCTGAACACAGTAAGACCGAGTCTGAGCAATGCTATTTTAATGTCAGGGTGTTCTGCAGGGGTTTTCTTTTGGGAGAGGGAGCACAGAGGGTCATGATCAACTGCCCATACCAAGTGATACCAACTGATCCATACCAAGTGAGTTTACCTGCTCTCCTCATGGATGTCATTGTTGTCCTGCTCCTACTGCAGCTCTGACAGCCTCCGTTTGTGGAGCTGATAGAGATGCTGTCCTTGATACCAGTTTGAGAAATCTTCCTTGCCTGTGACTGTGGTTTGCAGGAGAGAGTTTGAATGCTGTAGCAGTCAGTGGCTTCCTGCTGTAAGAGGGATGGTGCTATCTTTTCCTCCTAAGCTCCAGACACTTATGTATCAAAGGTGAAAGTGTCAAGGTACCCTTCTCCTAGGAAGTTATGGCCATCAGTACCAGTAATAGGCTTTTCAGACAGGAAGCAAAAAACCAAAGGTTTTTAGAGAACCTGTTGTTTCTGACAAGTGGCTTTCAGCTGAAGCTTAACTTTGGAGAGAAAAGCCCACATGTTCTCAGTGGAGCTGTGTGGCCAACTATTTCATAGTCCATCATAGCCCTCTTCTGTGTTAGCTGTCCTCAAGGTAAAAGTGTTAGAAGAGGTTCTGGCCTTGGGCGTGCTGGACTATGCTTATTGACCTGTCTTTGCTTTACATAGCGTTGGCTACGGACTGAGCTGTTCTGCTTATACCATTTCTGGCAGCTTTATTTTTATCTATTCGAAAGTGCATTTCAGGAGAACAGTCATCATGATCATTTCTGCTCCTTGGTCTTCGTAGTCTTCTGGTCATCTAACATGCCTCTTGGGCAATAGCTATGAGTGGTAGGATTGTTTAGTAGCGGGCAACAGTCTGTGTAGAAGATGGAAATTTTTGGGTCTGCTTGTGACTGCTGCTTTTATCACTTTTTCATCTTTTACAGTGAGGTAACAATATCTACAGAACAGCTTCATGAGGGTTAGATGAAATCAGCTGATTTAAATTAGATTCAGTTTCTTTTCTACTTCTTCACAGTAGAGTCGTTCTGGGTGTAGGTACTGCTGGGAGGGAATCTGCCCTCTTCCTTGACAGAGGAACATTTTCAAGGACTGGCCAAGTGGTGGCAAGCACACTGACCCTGGTCAAGGCTATGTCAGACCAGGCAGAAAGAGTGTGTACAATACCACTCTGAAACTATGAAGCAACGTGTGATAGATTAGACAGAAGCTTGGAAAAGTATAAAATAGATTTTCTGGTGACTCGTGCAAACTTATACCTGGCTTTATTAAAGTCATTCTGAAAATGGTTTGTATGCTAAAGAAACTAATTTAAATATTTTAGGAAACTTTTTTTTTCTCAGAATTTATGGCTTCCTCTGAAATCCTTTTCTCCTAAAAAATATTCTATGATTGTGCCTGGTTTTCCTCATATCCTCAGAGAACTGAGTGACTGAAAACAGGAGGGACTGATTGACCTGAAAATTTGACTTCTGAAGCCTAAGTTTGTATCAAACCCTAAAAAAAAAATGGATAAAATATGCTCTTTTATAACCTGGTGGCTCATTGCTGGTGTGGATGCTCTTACCGTTGTAGAGGTGACCCTGTTTCTGGACACCTGATTGTACTCGGGAGCAGGGAATACCAACTCCTTTCTACATATATCTGCAAATGTGTGAATGGATAATGCAACAAGCGTTCTTTCATACATACTAAGTGATTGGATTTAATTTTGTGGGCTTTTTTGATTTAACTTGGAAGTTGCAGTTGCCTGGAGGAACACTGCTGGTTTGCCCTAGGAGCGGATGGACCAATCTTGTAAAGTGGGCTTTGAGGGTGTAATTTTGGTGTTTATTCACCTTTGGCACTTAACGTGATCCTGACATTCACATAGCACAGCGTAAAAGCAAGAATCTGCACTACTGCATGTGAAATGGGTATTGCTGCTGTGCAGTACTGATTTGTGCGTGTGTGTAAAGGACTGCAGGAGACTGCAAATAAATGGAGGCAGTAGCTCTTATGTGTATCAACAGTATCCTGAAACAGCAGTTTCTGTGAATCAAAAAGAAAGACCTTATCAGTTGGAAGAGAAGCGTGTGAACATAAGGCAAGGTAAGAGCAGCGTCTCTGAAGTACTGTTACCATCCAGGCTTTTTGAAGCAAAGACTTTTGTCATCACATGAGGACCAAGTAGGCGATCATTTTTACTTTCTTTTTTTTGTTGTTGTTTTTTTTTCCTTCTCTCCCAGTGAGCAAAAATATGTTCCTTCCTTTCCATTCCCCTTTTCTCAATTTCCAACACTATTATGCTTTATCACTGTATCTAAAAAGTCAATTGGGTTTTTAGAGAACTTAGTTTTGATTAATAGGCAGATGTTTTGCTTGGCTGTATTGCTGTGTATTTGTAACGTGTAGTTGAGTGTGGAATTCAAGGGTGAGGACAGTAGCTGACTTTCTCTAGTTTTCTAAACAGGCCTGGTTCGTACTTGGGGGGAGGAAACTGGATGTGAAGCTGTATGTGTAAAGTTCAAGGAGCTTTTAGGTGTTCTAGGAGTTGGGTCTAACATAATCCAGATGGTTGAGTTTCTGCTCCTCTTGGCAACATTTTTTTGCCTGGGGCGTTTTTTGGTGGGGTTTTTTGTTTGGTTGGTTGTTTATTTTTGTTTTTTGTTGTTGTTGGTTTTTTCCCCAAGATTGTTTTCCCAAGCGACCAGATAGCAGCAAAGAGCAGGGGGATGGACCTTGAATTAAACCGGCTAAAGCCAGCGGTTGGGAGATCTTTGTTCTGTTCCGTCTTGCCCACAGGCTTCCCCACAGACCTCAGGGGGGTGGGGGCATGGATCTCAAGTCTCTATTTTCTTTTCCCCCTCCATGAGTAAAATGGAAATATAGTGTTACTTAAATGAGCAGCTAAATTCTTCTTAGTGTTGGTGTTGAGTTGACATACGCTGTAAAGCCCGTAAATAAACTCTGGGGTTACAGAACTGTCCTGTGTGGATATGTTGGCTCTTTATTTTTCTTGCACTATGTTTGTTTGAAGTGAATTATCTGTTAAGTCCCGGGAAAGTGGCTCTTCATTTTACTCTTGGAATGCGACTTATTAGTGATATCCAGAGGGGTCAGCAGCGTAAATAATGTTTGTTTCAAGGCTTGTTGGGTGCAAAGGCGGGGGGTGTGTGTGTGTTTCACAGTGGAGAGAGCTGTTTTGTTTGGTGTGGCTAATCAGCAGTGAGGCTGGAATTGCTCATAGCTGTCATTCGGGTTTTGTTTCAAAGTCCAAGGACCTACTGGGAAAAACAAAAAGCTAATGAAAGCCGACTGTATTTCAACCCAAACCCTGTGGGATCCAAAATGATGTCCTGACACTCCATGTATTCTTATTCTCTTGCATTCCCAGGGTTACTAAGGTAACAGCTTTTTAGAGGCTTTACATCTTCATTGTCAAGTATTTGCTACACTTATTGTTGCTGTTTGCAGATTAGGGCAATTTAAACAATGCCTTTTGAAATGGGGACCAAAAAATACAAAAAGAAATATAGCAGAAATAGTTGTAATGAATCAATTACCTTCTCTTGTTTAAATTTTCAGTGCTACTTTTCAGAAGCTACACACAAAATGTCACACTGGTTAAGGGTAGGGATTTTAGGCATGGAGAAATGCTTTTTTTTTGAAGGTGTGTTCATTATAGGACTCTTTGAATACAGATGTGAAGAGTACCACACGTGACTTAGTGCCTTTTCCAACCAACAGAACTGTCGTGAAGAAACTTAAGCTTGTATTTGCATCACGGTGTTGCTTCTCCTCTTATAACACAGCTAAGATGGTTACCTAAACCTTGTAAGCTGTGTTTGTTATTTTTGCATTCATTACTGCATCTGCTGAATCATACCTTAAAATTTAAGCAGCCATAGAGATGGTCAGGCTTGTAAATGCATCTCCAAGACCATGACTTTTTTAATTGATTTAATTTCTGCTGGCTTCTTGAAAGTTTGTGCGTTGCTGCACCAAGCATCTTCTGCATCTGTGGTAGAAGAGCTCCTCTTAAAAAAATCAGTGCAAGTGTTAACTCTTGAAACCAGTGAGGACTTTATATCACATGGATTTGTGGGTTGACTGTTAGGTGAGTAACTTTAAACTTCTTGGGTCCTAGTTTTCTGTCCAGAAAATACAGGTAATGCCCAGATACGTGTTTGCAAGGAAAACTGTTGTTCTCAATTTGTGCGCATGAAGTGCTACGGGAGGCTTTGATGTTTTATATATAGTATTACATGCTCAGATCATGACAACTATGTGTGGGCTTTAATTAAAAAGAAACACATAGAAATCACTGTACTCATATGCAGCCAATTAGTGCTATGATTGTGTATCTATAACATAGTTTAAAGGATGAAGTTTACATCTTTGTTTCATCAGTGTTTTTCAGTATGGTTTCTTTTTTACTCCCTCTGCTCCCCTTGCCTCCTAAACTTTTTTTTTCTCTCCTTGCCTGCTGCAGTTTTACAGCATTTAAAGCATCAGAGTTTGTTAGCACCTTGCTGTAGAGCCGCTTATGGCTGATGTTGCTAGAAAGATCGTGTGAATAGACTTGGAAGAGACAGGGGAATCTCTAACACTGTTGTTAAAGCTCTTTCTAGATGAAAAAAAATAATTACTTCAAACACTACATCATTCGCATTTCTGGTCTTTCTCACTGCTAGTGACTGAGTGTGTTGCATCTTTTAATTTAAACTGAGCTGCTTATTATAAGTTCAAGTATGCAACCCATGCTCATCTTTAATTCTGTAGCTAGCAGTAGCATATCTGATCCTGCATAAAAGCCCTTGTTTAAACTAAGTTTTGTTCATATAAAATCTCCTTTCAAACTGTATGACCTATATGTCAGAATTTAGGAATAAGTAATCCTACAAAGTAATTTTCTAGGAAAAAGCAATATTTTCCCTGTGACTGAAACAGTGGTTTTTCATTTACTGGCTCTTCTCCCTTTGTAATGTAGCTGTGCCAGAGTAATTGCCCTAAAGATCAGAGTTGCTGGGAGGCAGAACATGAAGTGGGCTTGCCATCAAGTTTGGGATGCAGTTTGTTTTGAAGCTTTTTATGCTGCCATCTCAGATGTTGTGGCTGTTTTAATGCTGGCTTCTGCTGCACAGTCTGAGGCAGAACACACGCAGATCAGATACGGTACATGAGTCTTGTTTTGCCTGGCAGAAATGAAATGCTTCTAGTTGAGAAGAATTCCCCAGACTGGGGAATGTAGAAGTGTTGTTCTCTCTGTCCCCTTGATGCGAGTCTGTTCTGTATGCTCTGGAGCCCTTTATGGGGCAAACCCATGCAGTGGCACTAGGTGTGGGTGAGGTCTCCATGCTGCTGGAATAAATCACCACCACTGGTTGTGCTGAATTTATTCAGGCAACATTCTCATTCTGAAAGTAAGCCCTTGGACTGCATTTTTTATAAAGGTGGGTTATATAAAACAACATTCCTGCTGCTTGCTTGTGCCTCAACATAGTTTCTTTAGAAGCGTGAGCTGGAGAGAGCCTGTTGAGTGCAGTTTCATTGCGGCTTTGCAGATGGTGCTGATGGTGGATGGTGCTTAGCTAGGCAAGAAGTAGTTACCCATGTTTGGTTGCAAGAGTTGCTACCCCCACTATCAATGAGAGGTAACTTTCTTGAGGTAGATGAGACTTAGGAGGCTACTGTGCAGATACCCTTAAGTACAGGGCAGATTACCCCAGAAAAAGGGGGGTGACGGATCGCTGATACCAGAAGGGTGAAGCTGAACACAGACTGAATTATTCCCTGCAACAAAGGACTGAAGGTGCTTGACATGCACCTCTCACATATCACTTTAAAGTGTTTGTAGGAGAGCCTTAATTTGATCATGTAATTTTTCTTAATAGTTCTATGCTGCTTGTTGTTACATTGCCCTGGACAGAGGTGTGATTTGCCATCAAAATGTCTGTGAAGATTTAGCTTTATAATAAGCTGTTTATAACAATAATTCAATACTTCTGGTAAATATAAAAAGCTAAATGAAGGAATGCATGTATATAAGTATGTGTACTTTTGTGAGATTCCAGAAAGAATGCTCATCTTTATCTCATTTGAAGGTATGTACAGTGCAGAAAAGAAATAAGATATGCAACTCCAAAAAATTTACTCTGTGCATCATAGAATTAGAATAGTTCATTAAACTTTTAATCTGTTTTTCATTTTTCTTAAACTTGTTTAAACCTGTTGTCACACTGGCAGGGCTTCTTTTATTTGAATTTCCTGCAAGTTTTAGAACAAGAAGGGAAAACAAATTCTTTATACCTTGTAAAGCTTTTGAGATCCAAAGCTACCAGTATTCAACACATGGCAGTTATAAGCTTACAAGGAGCACTTGTAAATTCCTTAGTTGGTGGGGGGAAATAAAGTCACCAAAGTGTTAAGATTTTTTTAAAGAGATTTGAATGCAGAAATTTTCACAACAACTGGTGTTTTTTTCTGAAAAAATAGAAAATTCTTACTGTTGTTTTACAATCTTGGAATAATCATTGAAAGTTAATGTGGCAGGAGACTTTAGAAACCCCCCGTTAGAATTTTGCAATTCTATAATAAGTATCTTCCTTCCCTGTTGGTGAAGGGATGAATGTTCGCCCATCTCCAGTGTACAGAGGCCCCTCAGGAGACCCACTGTACAGAGTGGGAAGGATGTCTGGGTGCTTTGTGTATGCTCTGGCACTTCAAATATAACCAAATATAATATAAAAGCATTTGTGTGGACCTTTCACTTTGCAAATGAAAACCAACCTTCCTCCTTCCCTCTTCTTCTCCCCCATCCAAAAACCAGAAGCGAGTCTGAAGGAAAAATGGAATTTTTTTTAACCCATTTTTTTCTGTAATTCTATCTCTTGGGTTTTTTTTTTTATTTAATAGTAGACTTCATTGACTTCTTGTTACTTAACAGTAACTTTATGTTCTAATCAAACTGCATCATAATTGTTCATCAGGCAGAAGAAATAAATGGAGAACTGTGGAGCTGGAAGCCTAAAACTAATAGAACCAGAATTAGCAGCTACATTACTGCACCTCAGTGGGTACTACAGGCTCATGGACTTAGATAAACATGTCCAGGCGGATTGTTTTGTTTCGTATCTAGGAAGTACAAGCTTAGCCAGTGGTTTGTAATAGTTGTCAAAAAAAAAAGAAGTTATGTCTAGTAACAAAACAAAACTAATCTTCATAAAATCGATGAGTATAGAGGATCTGTGTTTAAGCAAGTAAGGGTAGGTAAACAGGGTGTGTGTGTGGTTTAAATTAGGCTTACAGAAATACTGGTTTTATTTCTGGGAAAAAGAAGCAAATTTACAAATGAAATGCTCCTCGAAAATATGTAAAGAGAAGCTGGGCAGTTAAAACTCTTTATTCCTTTCTGGAATTTTTATTGTATTGCTGGATTTTTATTGCATGCGTTACCCTCTTTTGATTTGTTCAAGGGAACAAGCTGGTAGGTGAAAGGCAGAGGGGATCCCATGGCTGAGGCTGAACTGTGACCTTCCAGCAGCACGTGGGGACCCTGTTTAAGGGTGCCCAGCATGCTGCTGCCTGCAGGGAAGCCACGGGGGCAGGCAGGGTCTTCTCTTGCTGCCCCTGCTCTTTTGTTTGGGACAGAGAGCTAGGTTTAGACTAAGGGTTTTGCTTATTAGGCTTGATTCTGTCACATACAGAAATTAAAGACTTGTTATCTGAGGAGATGTAATTAGTTTATATTATATTTATTATACATTGAAATGTATGCCGCTTCACTTTTTGGACAAAACACAGTTGCCCAGTCCAGAATCTACATGTTTTCTTACACTGTCAATGCAGCAGTGCTGCCTTGGGCCTTCTGTTCAAGTGCTTTTGAAACACAGCACAAGAAAACTTCCATTTATTTTATGGTAGTTATAGTCTGAATTAAAAAAAAACCAAAACAAACAAACAAAAAAAAAAACCCAACCAAACAACAAACCCTATTTTGCATACAAATCCACAAAAATCTTATATGCAACCAAGTGAAAGAGCTGTCCTTTATCTAGAACCCTGTGCCTTGTGTTTAAAGCAAGTGACCTTGCCTAACAAATAGAGCATTTAATTTGAACAAGAGGCAAGGAGAATCGCTATGTTAGAAAAGGCGACTGTTACATATAGTGAGCATCTCGTAATATGTTGCAGGTACCAGATAAGCTTCAGCAAGACACATTTCATTAGGGCATGATATTGATTTTTGACACAAAGTGTTTTGGAGGACATCCTCAAATTCTGAGGACAGAATTTGACTCATCGCTTCTCCCTGCTGCCCTGTTCTGCTCCCCAACTACATCTCTCTTAGGCTTTAAAATGGTGCCATTATCTTTTGTTAAGGTTCTCATTGCCTTGTTTATAACTGTTACATGTGATAACTTGGTGCTTCAGCCAGTTGCATTTGGAATAAGAACAAGAAAGGATTGTTATGCTGAATATGGGTGCTTAAATAACAAGTAAACAAAAACCTGCTCATTTCTGTTTGAGATTTTTCTTTGCTAAGCTTCAGCTTTTGATTTTATTCCGTATTAGATTGAGTTGGGTAGTGGCTGCAAGTGTTGCAGGCATGGCTCTGGAAAGACAATTTCCATTTCATAGAATCATAGAATGGTTAGAGTTGGAAGGGACCTTGAAGATCGAGTTCCAACCCCCCTGCCATGGGCAGGGACACCTCCCACTAGAGCAGGTTGCTCAAAGCCCCATCCAGCCTGGCCTTGAACACCTCCAGGGATGGGGCATCCACAGCTTCTCTGGGCAACCTGTTCCAGTGTCTCACCACCCTCACAGGAAAGAATTTCTTTCTAATATCCGATCTAAATCTCCCTTGTTCTAGTTTAAACCATTACGCCTTGTCCTATCACTATACTTCCTGGCAAAGAGTCCCAAGTTACAATAACCCATATACCAGCATATTTAATACAGAGTCTAAGTGTGCTGGCTGAAGAATTTGTTCTGCTTTTCTGTTCATATAGGAATTAGTTGACTGTGTGGAATTCTGCTTTTCTGAAAGCGTTTTAGTTTCAATTTGAAATGCCTTCTGAAAACTCATGATAATTTTAAGAAAGGAGTCTATCCAATGGAAAACCTTTCTTTTTGAAAATAAGTATTTTGGGCAAGCTGGAATATGTTCATGTAATCATAAGAAGCTTGTGCTTTCACGTGAGGCAGTAAGAACACGTTCTTCCCTTCAACTTGCCGATCAATAGTTGTAGGAGATTCTGCTGGATGCTTCATGTGTGTATCTTCAGAAATGTATGTGTAATGTTTCTGTATATATCTGTCTAGAGCTACATAAGTAAGTGTGCCAACCATGACTGAATTTGAGAACAGGATTTTGCAGCTTTGAGGTTTGATTGTTGTGGGTTTATTTTTTGTTAAAAACATTGTGGGTTCTTTTAGATGGAAAATATTTGAATGCTCTCGTTTTTAAATGGCAGTCAGAGTATTTATTTCTCATGTGCCTCTTCAGATATTTCAACAGTAAGATATTACCCTTCAGTGGGGTAGAGCGTATTTACCTCCGTAAGATCCAGGTGTGGTTGAGCACTGGAGAAAACAAGTTCAAATGCCAGCTCTCTTGAATGGTTTGATTATTTTTCTTTTTCTTTTTTTTTTTTTTAATTTTTTTTACACTGTTTGGCTGCTTAAAGAAAATAAAGTTAAACTTTGAGATGACTTGGCTGTTTGCATTGTTACATGTTGTGTGTGTTTGTATAGTTCTTAAAAGACTTTGAAGACTGAAAGTATGGGTAAAACCAACAAGATGATTTATTTGCTGGAGTGTGTAGCATGCATCTTGTTCAAACAAGGGTAGGACTTTTGTTCTTTGTGAGTAAAACCAACCTAATTCTTTAGTAGACATAATTTCTAGAGAAGCAGAATGCTATGAAACCTGGATGGATTGCATAATCTGTGGAAGATCTAAATGCTAGTAAATTCCTGTTTGTGACTCTTCAAAAAAACTATTCACATGAGAAAAGACTGTTCCCCTGAGCTGTTAGGCAGCCTAGCAATTTATTCCAATTGACAAAGATGACTAATGAAGGAGCACAGGCATTGCAGGATCAAGCTATAAACTTAATGTCTGGCACACTGGCAGCTCTTCAAAATGTGTTTTGTTGACAAACAAGAAGACTCTTGCAGGATAAATAAGTTTTGTGTCTTGCAGCCTACATTGAACAAACATGAATAAAATGTGAAAATACTCTTTGTTTTTGATGAAGTGGTTTTCTCTAATGGGAAAGCAGAACATAGAAATGATTCAAGATTCCTCAAGATTTTACTCACTTTATATGTTCTTAAAGCAGCCTGTGCTGAACACCATTTGCTGTCAGGAACAGTGATTGAGTAAGATGGGGGTTTCTCCTCAAACCAGTGCATAAAGGAGGGATTGGCAGTAAACAGTGCAAACCTGTTCTTTTGTTTCTCATCCTTTTTCATCCTGTAAACTGACTTCATGGAATTTCCACACACAGCCCTTCTAACAAGACGGTCTGGGGTCTGACAAGGTGGGGAGCAGCTTTGCTTGTGCTCAGGGTGAGAAGGAGACAGAGGCACAGGTTGCCCAAGGTGGCTGTGCAATCTTCCTCCTTGGAGGTTTTCAAGGCTTGACTGGGCAAAGCCTTGAGCAGCTATGTCTCTTCTGACAACCGACCCTGCCATTAGTAGGAGGTTGGAATAAAAACCATACAATGTCCATCTCTACTTGAATTATTCTGTGATTCTAAGAATATGCAATGGTTAAACCTGTTTGACCTAATTAAATGTCAATCTTCTGATGTAAAAGACAGTTTTCCATATGGATTCAACAGGAGCAAAATCCTGTTCCATTATGTTCATCAAACCAGTTAGTGTATATGCTCCTATTTGAGCCACTTGTACTCTTGATTTGTCTATAAAATGTGTAAAGCACAACTACATGGTAAATTGTGCTTCGAGGGTCTTGGTTCAGTTGCAGCTCTGCAATCAGTGGTCTTGGATCTTCAGCATAGTAATACTGAAGGGGATTGGAGACTTGAAATTACTTGGTCCCTCACATGTGGAACAGCGTTATTGTGGGCTGTGAATGATCTTTGTAAAGCGTTGAAGTTTTAGAAAGATTCTTGAAGAGTGTCCTATATTGTTAACATGGCAGCTCTCACGTCTCAGTGGAGACACTGCAGGCTGTGCAGTAGATCTAAAGTAAATTATTCATTGAGCAACCTATTATTTGACAATTTAGTGCTTTAATAGAAAAGTGATTATAATATGTCTCACTTTAGCAACATCCAATTGGAATAGTCTGAATATGATCATTAAATAGGCAATTTCTGAAATATTTGCAGTAGCCTATGTATCTTTATCATCATTAAGTATTTGAAGTGCTACAGCCTGTGTTTGGCTAGATATTGTTGAAATACTCTTAAGGAAGAAAATTTGCTGGTTTTCAGCTCAGTAGTACTGTAGTAGCGTGAAACAAAGGCCAAACAAGTACGAAAGATTGGTTGTGGCCAGCTCTGGTTTGCAGCAAGGGATGTAGTGGAAACCAGCAGGCCAAAGGGGTTGACATCCATCTGTGCTGAAGATGCAAAGTCATGCTATCTAAAGGGAAAGAAAGATGACATTGCCCTTTAGCCTGGGTTTAATGTAGGTCAGTTGGGTCACCAGATGACATGACTTTAATGGCCAAACTGCTTTTAACAATTGCCTTGGGCAGTGTTTAATTTCACTGATCTTTGCCAGCCTTCAGGAGAAGAGAGAGGAAAAATCCACCTTATCTTCTTGTTTTCACACGGTGTGTGCTCTGCTGCTTCTGTGATCTTTTATGGCTGGTTGGCATAGAGCAACATGTGCCTACGTGATTATCCACATATGAGAAGTGTAATTTACTTTCAGATTGCTCACAACTCGTCAGACCAGGTTGATTTTTAGGGTTGTTATACCTCTTTTTTTCTTTTTTTTTTATTTTTTTTTTTCTGCTGAGGATCTCAGGGGCTGAGCAGACATTTAAGTTATTGTCACATTGTTGTTGTAATTGCTTGTAACTTGCTCTTCCTGAAAAAGAGGTAGAACTCAGTTACTTGATTCTTTACATAGAGATACTTATATATATATACACCTGTATTTATGTTTTGATGACTTAATCCTCTTTGGTACTAAAATTTGTCTAATGAAACCTATTGCCTAGTATACATTGTCTGGTATGGGATGAAGACACTATATTCTTAAGTTATTCTGTAATAGATTTCAGGCTGGGTTCACAATAAGGTTTGTCAGCATTCTTGGGCTGTTCGACTATCATATGCAGAATTTCTAGTCAGCTTAAGGTGACCTGTGGTTTATTATTGCCTTCACATGCAGTATCTTCCTTCTCATCGTGAAACACTAACGGAATTAATCATGTCCCATAATAACAGAAGAGAAAGGATAAATACGAATTCTGATTATCCTTTTCTGTCCTAGTGGTGGACTGGAGTACTAGCACAGGGCACGCAGAATGCTCACTTCCAGAAATTCCTCAGTATGCATCTTGGAAAGAGTATGTATGTGTGTCAGTTTTGTACAGATGCTTGGAATGGACTGTTGCTCAGAAACAATGTCTTGAGGTTGTAATGGGGAGTGCTATTAACATGCTAGTTTAATGGTCCGAAATGGTAGGGTGAGAAAAGACAAAGAAAAGCAAATGTTAAGAGTCATTAGGAGTGGAGAAAAGAAAGACACCAAACCGAAAAAACCACAATTCTGCCTGGTACATGTATCTTTAGTGTGTCTACATCCTGAAGGTCACATGCAGTTTGTCTCCTTACCTTTTCTGCAGTGACAGATAGTAAAATATGAAAAAAATACAGAGAAAGCAATAAGGGTGATCAAACATGTGGAACTACTATGTAAGGAGCAACTAAGTTGGCTAGACTTCAGCCTGGGAGTAAAACAGCTGAGATCCATAAAATACTGTGGGGCAGAAGCTGATAGGTGTTCAGGTCTTCTGTAGAAAAAGAACTGAGGAGCATCAAATGAAATTAGCTGGGACTGTGCTGAATGCAAACAAAAGGTGATTAACTGCCAAGTGTGAGGTCGGTTGTGGCACTCCTTTCTCAGGACACAGGTGTACTGAAAGTTTAGGTGGTTTCTAAAACGGCTGGATACATTTATAATTGCTGTTAAATGAGCCTTTGGCTGCAGATCAGTGGAGGCTGGGAGAGTATTTTTGATAATTATTATTACAGGAATGTCATGGGGTTTGTATTTTTTTCTTGAGTATCTGCTGTTGACCACTGTGAGATGTAGGGAAGGAGACTTGTGGTGCAACGTGTCGTGTCGGTTTTAGGTTGTTTTGACCACCCCATCGTTCTTTGATTGTGTGGGTCACTGGGTTGGATGAGGTGGGCTGACAAATGTGTTCCCGTCTGCTGGTTGCTTACCATGCATTTTTTGCAGGCAGTGAGCCAGATGAAAGCAGTATACAGTTTTCTGCACCATGTGCGTTCTGTAGGTAATAAAACTAAGTATTACAAGCAGTTCCAGAAGTGGCACAATTAAAGCAGCCTAGTTTCCTAAAGATTTGGATTTCTTTGTTGATAAACCCTGGTTTAAAATATTTTCTGTACTTAGGATGTGGTTAGGATTGGTCCCTCCAGTGATTACTTTTTGCGTTGTCTTTGCCCTTAGCCACTTAGGCAGGATATCTGACTGTGTCTTGGCTAGGTTTCCTCATGAATATTGAGGAGATGAAATGCCTTCCAGACTGCTGTACTGCTGTCTAATTTTTATGGAACTGTGGGTTTAAAAGATACTTGACTGAAAATGTGGTACTGTGAGCCACACTTCCCTCAGAAACTAGGCAAAAAACAAGTAGTACAAAACAAATAATAAACAAAAAAAATTTCTTCATTTTGTCCCAAAATAGTAATAATATAGTCCAAACAAAAGGACCTCAAATATTAAAAACATTTAATTTTTCTATGAATTTTTCAGTGTAATGCAGTTTAGCTTCAGTGTGCATTGCTGTGTACAGGAACAGTGGGGTATGAGTGTGACACCCAATTTTTCTTACATTATTTAGTAACCGACACGCATGCTGTGTTCTTGCTGGTTGCTAACAGCATGTGAATTATGAGGCCAAGGAGATCTTCCTCAGGATAATGGCTAATTTTTGTAAAAATGCAAAGGTCACGATCATAACTACTTTTTGTGACGCCAGCTGGATACCAAGGCCAATTACTGAACTCAACAGATCTTAAATGGTCAGTTTATTGACGTACCTTACCCACTTTGTGAGCGGTGACAGAATCAGTGCAACCCTCTGACTTCTGTGCCGTGCCGGCTTAAGTGAGTTTGGCCTTGGATAGTTTTCCTTCATGTTTCCATGAAAAAATGAGGCCCTGGCTCACTAGCTTTATTTTTCTGTGAGGTGCCACCAGATTAGCAATATTATTACCATCTTTAAAAGAGAAAAGGAAATGCTGTTAAAGTGCTGTGGTGATGTGTTTTCCCTGTTTTCCTCCCCCCTCCACCCCCAGCTCCTGTCCAAACCATAGCCATGAGTGGGAGTTGTGATGGAGTTGCACCTGGACTTTGTGGGGTGGTTGGCAAAACACTGGAGTGGGGATCTAGATATTTTGTTCCTGTGAGAATATGACTATAGGTCAATTATCTTACTGTATAAATAGTGGAAAGCCCAAGAGCCTTTTGAGCTCTCCTGTATGACAACAGTCTGCACGCACTAGGATCTCCCTTTTTGTGAGGACACTCGCTTAAGGTTCTGCTCCTCAAGGTTGGGAGATTCCTTGCTGCAACAGATTTTTGTTAACTGACTAATAGCATGCTAAGCTTTGAACTCTCAGCTAAGTAATAGAAGGGATTGATTTTGCATATATGATCCTTTAGACGAACTGTTGACCAAGTCTGGAACTAGGATTGGATCTGGCCGCACCTAGGCTCCTCTCTGAGAAGAAGTTTAGAAAGTTTCTGAACCTTCTGACTGATTAGGAGGGTCTCCCTGACAGCTTGTCTGACACTGTCCTCTGGGCAGTAAATAATGCAGTGTACCTTGCCATTGAATCTCGTAAAACACCGTTGCATTTACTACTAATTTTATTAAATCACTGTTTCACCTTAATAAATATTTCACTACTGTTCTTACAGGTGAAGTTAATCACCCCACCTGGAACAAGAACATTTTGTGATGTTGGGATAACTTTGTTTTCCTTCTAACCTGTAGTATAAATTTCAGTGGAGCAAAAATTGATAGTTTTGTACTTCCAGACTGTATGTGTGAATGTTGACAGTAGTGTGTTTTTGACAGATTACTTAAATTTGATAAAAATAAGTTTGAGATCTCTTGAGTTAAGCCTAGGCTGTACAAACTCTTCATTTGCCTTTGGCTGTCAGTACGTGAATGTATGTTTTGGTTTTTATTCAAGTGTAGTGTGTCTGGAGGAAACTGCAGCTGTAGAAGTGTGGTCATGGATTGAGGTTTCTCTTCCCCAGCTCAGATGTTCAAAACTGCATGTCCACAAACTTTGAATTGATTCTGAACCAATTCCTCCATGGTACAGTGATCTTCCATCTCTGTGTGTGTGCTGGACAGGATAGGATTTTGGAAGTCTGCACTTTGCTGTGTTTTAGCCACCCCTTACAAGGATTAAAGATTAGAAAAGGAGAAGAGAAAGGCATTATTTGTCTATACGGAAACCAGCATTTCTAATTAATGCACTGGGTGGTTTCTGGAGTAGTAAAATACTAGACTGTTTTGAGAGGAGGAGTGCAGGTCACACACATCAGGAAGCTGAGTCACAGCTGGAGTGGATACAGCACCAGGAAACATCTTTTTTAATAGGCTGAGAAGACATGAGGCATTAGATGACCTAATCTTTTTAATCTGAAATTTTTGCTCTTGTGACTTTGTTTTCCTGGTTGTCAAGACTAAGTGGGAAGGCTATCTTTTTATTCTTTTGTACAGAAAAGTTTCAACAGTGTAGTTTGGTTTGTTTGAACCTTCCTCAATCTGCAGCCTTCTCATATGGGTATGGTAGGTAAGTTTAATTTTTATCGACTGTCAAAACTGTTGATTGATTTATTTATTTATTTTGCTTAAAAGATGAACTTTGCTTTATGATGAGAATCTCTGTCTCAGAAGAGACTGGAAATTAAACAGTAAATGACTGTGTTTCTTATAGCGAGGTTATATAAGCTTAAGTTAAAGTACTTGTATCAGTGCAATATCTGAGTGTAAGTGTGAAAGTTCTTGTTTGAGTCCTCTTGGAAGCCAGGGGGAATGGTAGCAAGATAAAGGTTAAAAATCTTACTGAGGTTGAAATTGGCAGTGGAAGAAGAGTAACTGCTGGAAACAAATGGCAAACACTTTGGACAAAGATTTATTTTTTAAAAAAGTAACTATAGGGGAAACTGGGAATGTAATCTTCTGAGATTTGCAAGTAGTTTGTCACACAATTTAGTGTTCTGGTGCTTTACCAGACTTCAGTCATTTGTGTGAAACTCAGGCTTGCTAAACAGCTGTTGCAGACTACTCTGTCCTCTTGTTTCAGTCAAAGGAGTTGGCAGGTTTTGGCATCAGGCAATACAGATGGAGCAATTGCTTTGTTTACAGAAGGGAAAATATTAGAAAAACATTGTTCTTGCCTTTTTTTTTTTTTTAACATCCTTGTGCTCTAATAACTTTGCTCTTGGCAGGAGTAGATTTAATCTTGAGTTTAGATCTTTGCTGTCCCTTCAGAAGTCAGCCAAAGCTATGCAAGTTAAAAGCTAATGCTTCCAGTTTATTTAAGCTCAGAAACTTGCTGGTGCTGTACTGCTAAAATTCGGCTTCCCCTGGGACTCTGTTACAGCCTATGGCTGTACAACCTGTAGTTGTACCCCTGGTCCTTATACCCTGTCTGAAGGTCAGGCACTGAAATGGAGGAGATTTGTAGAGTTGGTTTTGTGTGTGCATGTGACTGTACTTGTTGGATTTGGACAATGTGCCAGTGGCAGCTACTTGACTTAAATGGTGAGGAAATAGAAATAATCATGGGGGAGAGTAAACCTAGTGGGAGGTGTCCCTACCCATGGCAGGGGGGTTGGAACTCGATCTTTGAGGTCCCTTCCAACCCCAATCATTCTATGCACAAGGAGGCTGGGGAAGATAGGGGTGCTTGAGGTGAAGACTGCAGAAAAAAAAAATGAGAGATTGGACCAGCCATACAAGAATCTGAGGGCTTGGAAAATAAAGGGGAAACACATGCTAGAAGATACCAGGATTGGCTTGTTGAAGAAGAAAGGTGTGGGGACTAATTAAAAAATGGAATTGAAGGGGCTGTTGAAGGTCAAGCTGGAAATGATACAATGACACTGAGAATATGTTGGGAAGGACCCTGAGAACTGCTGAGGTAAGGAGGGAAAAAAGATGTGATGAAATCAAGTGCTTCTGACAAATTTGGGTACAAACATGAGATCCGTTTTGTACGGAGCTTTTGGATGATGGGAGAGAACTGCTGGGCTGGGATAAAATTTAGGACTGGGATGGGGATCCTGTGAAATGACTGGGACTGGCTAGTGAAGGGGACTGGACTGGAGCTGGACAAATGAGTTGGAAGGCAAGAGGGGCAAGAGGGTTAGATCAGAATAATACGTTTCCACAGTAGTTCATCCATTGTAATGCCTAAAATAGAATCAAAAGGGTTTTTTATCCTTTTTTTTGTTTGGTGGTTTTTGTGGTGTTTTTGTTTTTGTTTTTTTTTTCTGTCAGTAACCCTTTTAAATCTATGGACTGACAGTATCTAGCCTCATTGCTGGTGATCCACATGGAGCACCATGACTTGAGAGGAGGAACTCCAAAGACATTTGCCACTTCCATTTGTGAAGCGGATGTGGAAGAACCGAGCCTCACAGCACTTTCACTGATTTGTAGGAATACTGGTGGTGCTGCCTGACTTTGGCTTGTCTTCATTAAAAGAAACCATCAACCAACCCTCTCTCTTCCCTCTGCCAGGGGCTTTAACATCCCTACCAGTACTCTGTGATTACTGTTGTGGCTAGGACATTTGGTGGGTTTGGCTTAAGGGTTGAGTCAGGCTGCTTCTGGGGTAGAAGCAGGTCAGGGTCAGGAAAACCCAAGGTCAGAGACCAAAGAAGTAAAAATGCATTAATTTTGAGAGTAGGGCAGGGGTGTGGATGCCAGGCTGATGTGGAACATGGGAAGTGCTGGTGTGGCAGAAGCCCATAGTCTGGGCTGAGGCAGAGGTAAGACACAAACTTGGCACCAGAACACAGGAATGCTGGGAAAGGAGTCTGGCGAAGTGGGATGGTTGGGAATAAGTCCCCCATGTCAGAAAACAGGATCAGGGAGTAAGGCTAGAAATTGCAATGTAACACAAGGTTTTAGGAAAACTGGCAAGCTCCCACAAGACCTTCTGTAAAGACTTACCTACTCCTTTCAGTTCGTATGGATGAATTTGGGGCTGATGCCTGGTTGGCCAGCAGAGTGGACCCTTTCAGTCAACGTGTTTAAACAAAAAAGGTTGAATCCAAGCATAGTTGTGTAACTGAAGATAACTGTTAGTGTTTTTTCCTTGGTTACTGTAGATGCCTAGGGCAGTGTGCTACAAATGCGTCTGTACCCTGTGGTGGTACCCTTTGGGTTGTCCTGGGTATGGCAGGTACACTGGCTCAGAGGGAGGAAAAATGTTACACTGAGATCGCATTCTGAGCTTTGACTTCACAAAGATTAACGAAGATGATCCTGATAGCACTGTTAGGAGGGTAAAATCAGTTCTCTGGGAAACAGCTAAATTATTATTACCTAAATTATTATGTTACACATGACTATTTCGGGAAATGAGAATTACTAACTTTTCATTGCGTAAAAGAAGAAAGTGTGTGTAAAACTGGACTGAAATATATAAAAAAAAAGCAATTAGTGAGCTTTCATCTAAGTGAAACCAATCTCACTGCTGAAGGCTAACTAGCCCCTCCTCGCTTGCTCACTATAACTGTAATAACACTCGATCCTGTCTGCTGGCAGCAAAAAGTAGCTTAATGATTAGTGTGGAATGGGTGGTGGCATTTAAGGTGATACCTATGAATTTTCCCCTCAGGGATATCTGGTATCTAGGCTACCAGTAGCACAGGCAGGGGACTGGAGGCTTGGCTGGTAGATGGAGTGAGTCTACGATTTTGAATCTGGATTTCCATGGGACTCTGGGTCCAGCAAGTCAAGTGACTTGCACTGTCTTGTATAAGGTGGCAGCTCAGGAAGAACTAAGCAGAAGTTTTCGAGCTGTGGCAAATTCTCTAGAAATGCTCAGTGTTAATTTGTGGTGAGTATATGGAAGAGGAGGAAGTGGGAACAGAATGTTTCTTTAGACTGTCCTATTATATAGGATACTGGACGATTCTCCCAGTGGCTTGCATCACAGAAGATGCATGACCATTTTATTTGATTTAATTTGGTTTTCCATCTCTTAAGCTTGATTACTGTCATTGGGCGTTTGCCTGCTTTCCTTAATTTTGGGACACATAGGAGGTGTTTTCTCACAACTTGTTTTCACAAAACCAGGTGATGCTTTGGTGTATGGACTTTAAAATCTTGTGGGTTTAAGGTGAAACTACCTTAAAAATGTAATCTCTTGCTGGTATGTCAGATTGAATCTGAGAATTGTTTCTATGCTAAATACAGTAAAATTAATTAAAGGAATATTTGAAAATAAAACCTTTTCTTCTTTTCTCCTGCCTTCACAAACCCCAGTCTCAGCACCCTAGGACTTAGCCGATTTGTGTATAGAGCTTGATTATTCTTTCAGGGCTGACACATAGTCATATCCTTATATATGATTTTGGCAAGTAGTGAAAGGGCACATCAAAAAAAGACACATTTTATAGACTCCTTTTACCTGTTCTACCAAAACAGGTATGTTTGTCCTGCCTGGTTTTGGTGGAGAGAGTATGAAGTGTTGCACAGGTTGGGACGGGGAAGGGAAACAGGGCTAAGGGAAAATATAGCATTTTATAAAAAATTTGCTATTTCATCTTAAAGCTTGAATTTTGTTTCATGCTTTGTGTAGCACAGGATTTGGATTATTTTTTACTTTTTTGAGTGTTCGTCTATTTCCTAGATTGTAGAAAAGTTTGTTAGGAAGTGGTCATAGGCAATGATAGCAAATTCCTAGGGCCTACAGCCACACTGCAGTATAAAAAGGTTTCACTGATTGTAAAATTTACTAAAATATTCAATATTAGGAGAACTGCCGGTCAGAAATTGGTTTAGTATGAAGCCATGTAGTTAGTGGGGCTGTTACTTGTTGTCTCCTCTCCCCTGTTTGAGTTTACCAATAACTCTGATTCTCTTGAAAATTTTCATCCTTCCTCACCCAACAACTACTTTATAGCTGACAAAAGTAAGCTGTTTCCTAGCCTTATCCTCTACCTACGGAGGTCATAAAAATTGCTAATGCAAACCCTGTTGCCTTCTGTTGTGTGATCCTAATAGGAAACGGACCACTGCAATTTATGGGCTACTTACCCTTTTTGGTGCATGATGAATGGCTCACTTCAAATGATGTTTCCTCATTGATTTCCGACTATTTATCACCAGAAACGACAGAGCAGGAAGAACAGTGTTTAAACATGAAGTTGATTTTGAAGATGACGTCTTTTCACTACAGTGTGAATTCATGGCAATATAGTGTTTGCTGTAGTAGAGGAGAAGACGACGTGAAGTCAGTTCTTTAAACTGCTCTTCAGATTAGGTATCTCTAGTCCCACTTTTTGTAATGCTGCATTAGTTTTGTCTCCCATTCTTTGGTAGGAAGAGTGAAGCGTTTATCCTCTTACAGGGTTTTCATCACACTCAGCCTGTTTGTTGCCATGTTCTTGAAACAAACACATGTGATACTTATCTGCTGTTAGTTACTTTGTCTGTGCCATCAAGTTTTTTGGGGTTATTTACATTTCATTCATGGAAAAATCTATGTGAGAGTGAATTCTGTATGATATTTAGTTAGTGACTCTGAAATAATTGTATTTCTGTGGTAGTGTTTTATTTAACTTTGTGGCAGCACAAGAAGAATTAGAAAAATCCCTCTTAACCTGCTTAGTTTCTCTCTGGCTGGCTGGATTGACTACAAAATGGAAACTTTCCTTTTAGTTCCTGCAATGTCCATATTGTCTCTTTCACTGATGGTCTGTGAGTCATTGGCAAGACCATATATGAGCAAGGTCAATCAGGGCCAGATACAATCCTTCAAAATATAGTTGTTTTTAAATTGACTAGAGTAGAAAATGAGACATTCTCTTGCCAAGTAGGATAGCTTGTTTCAATTTAGAAGGATTTTTCAGTTTTGCTGTTTATAAGACTGGCTTAAATTTCATTGACTTGGCAGTCTTTGCATACTTCAAATGGTTATAGCTCTGCAGTAAATAAAATTGTTTGATTTTCTTTAAAAGTCAGTGTTAAAACTTGCTTGCATTCTTTGCTTTCAGAGTTGGTTAGCTAACTTGCTGGCAAAATTAAGACTATACAGGTTAGAAAAAAGTGTGGAGTTTCAAAAGTCAATTTGATAGCTACTACTGCAATTAGGTTTACTTGTAAAATGGATATAAACTGACTTCTATAAAAAAACAAAACCACAACTGACTATATGGAAACCGCTGAGGTGAAGTGTACCTTCCAGAGAACTTGTAGTATTTTTTAACTTTGATTGACAGCTGTGCTGTTACATCATGATTTTCTTGTATTATTTATCTGCTGCTTGAGATTTGTGATTATAACTCAGCTCTTCTCTCACTTGCTTTTATGTGCTTACAGATTTGAAACAAACCATGAGGCAAACAGTGTAAGTGAAGAATAAAGTCTGCAGCTTCCATTTCTTCCTCTTGTCCTGTACATTTTGCATAAATCTGAATGATCTGTCAGGGCTACATACAGATGACTGGAACTAAATATTTCGTGTTGTCTACTTGCATTGCTAAATATTATGGAACTGGCCTTCAAATATCTCTAGCATAAGCATGTCGGATGTCAAATGAAAAGAAGCAAATATTGTCGTACCTCTTTGCTCATATTTGCTCTGAAATGAGTTTCATCTAAGGCATAAAATTTTTCTAAATGAAAAAGCACTTTTCTGTAAAATCATTGCTTCCAACTGTACATTCCAAAACTATCATTACCAAGTGTTCCATGCTTAACTTCACCTACTTTCTCCCATCCTGCTGCAGTTACTTGCAAAAGTAGAACTCTGAGATTTGTGTGAGATGCCTCACATAAAATAGCCACCAAAAAAATAATAGTTACCAGCTGTTCAGAACACCAGATTATATGTTTAATTCATTTACTGGGGTAAAAGTTGCCCTATAAGGGGTTGCATCAATTCCCATGGTGTTCAAGTGGACCTGCTATGGTCAGCAACTAATCCATGATAACTTTGGAAGGGGGTGTTAATTGGGTGGGCATTGAGTACTGGATAATTGTGTGAAGAACATGTGCTGCTTTAGCTCTGTGTAATATTGCAACTCAACAGATAATTCAAAACATACCTTTGATACCCAGAAGTATTATCCAACTTCTTAGATGGCAAGGAATGAACTGTATATTTTTACCTGGGGTATTCATAAGGATATGGGTGGAGAAAGCGAAGGAAAAAAAATATAGTTGGTTGGCTCTACTGTACTTCATCTCCATGAAAAACAACCATAATTTATTTCAACATACCTGCTTTTCTTTGTAACTTAGTGTTTGGTGTGCATGTTTGAGTGGTAGAGAACAAAATGTACTTTTTGAAGATAAGAAAGGTTCTAAATGTTCAAGATGAGAACAGCATGCACTGAATAAGCACAAATCATTTGGACACCTCTTTAAGTTTCAGATGTTGAATTTAAGTGACTTAAAATTGGACTGAAGTAAGAATACAAAAATATACAGAACCTTTTTTTCTAAATCCAGCCTTTAGAATCTATGTTCTTACTGTACATCAAATGGCTGTTGATGGCAAGTCTCTAACTGACTGGCCCAAATCTGAGTTTAATTGTATTTTGGGATGTGAACTGCTCCCAATCCTTCTGAACCAGCCTTGTCTCTAACAATGGTGGAAACATCTGAACCAGCCTTGTCTCTAACAATGGTAGAAACATCTATCTTCACAGTCTTGGCTTTTGTTCTTGTTGGTGGCATGGCCTGTGTTGAAAACTCAGGTCTAGAGACCCTAACGTTCTGGTGCAGTTAAGCAAGAGCGTCTGAATCGTGACAGTCACAGAGCTGTCATGGGCACATTTGTAGGGTTGGAACAATGTTTACAATGTTTTGAATGGTGTGTGTTGCTGGAAGATGCTTCAGTCAGGAAATTTCAAAACAAGTGCAAAACTTTGACCAAATTTTAATAAAGTCACAATTGCTAGGAGTGTTCAAACCTATTTCACTTGTATCTTTACCTCTTTATTATCTACCTCACACTGTTAATATATGAACCTAAGACCTGATTACAAAAGATCTGATGTAGGTTCGTGAAGTATTTCAGTGGTATTACCAATTCTTTCTTTACCTTTGTAGTAAAATTTTATAGAGCTTCATGGAACTGCAGACTTCAGTGAAAAACATCTGAGTTATTAAAATTATGTTATGACTATGAGTAGTGGAAAAAATCTTATGGGAGCTTTGGATATGATGGATCCTTTATTCAAATAATTTATACTAATAATTGTAAATTATGAATCAGTAGCTAGTAGAGAACTTTAAGAAACATTGATATTGTTTTGCTGTTTGTCTTCTAGAGGACAGGTGAGAGAGACTCTTGTTATTGAGAGGAATCATGTTTCAGAGTATTTTGGTGATTTTTTTTTGGGGGGGCGGGGGGGAGCTGGGGGGGTGTATTGTTGTGGGGAGAAAAGTTAAATAGGTGATTTAATGGCTGTGTTATCTCTAAATACCATTACACTTCACTTTTGGTCATGGTTGAAAGTCTTATGTTACTCTAGTCTAAAAAAAAAAATTATTTTTTGTTGAAGCTGAATGTTTGAAGAGATTTCTGTTGTAAATGATAATTGCATATTGCTTTGAATTAAAAAAAAAAAAGCCGATTTTACTTAATTCACACTGGCTGTGTACCACAGAAGAGCACTCCACTGGGATTCCTTTTGCAGGTGCCAAGTTCTGGATTGCCAGAAGGTGCAGCTGTGTCTGTCAGCAAAGTCAGAGGAATTGTTGTAGAGAATGCTACTTCCAGCTTGTTCCTCCCTACTTAGTGCTGTTAAATAAATACCAAATAAAACTGTTGTGTGTACTGAGCTTTTATCTGTTTATCCTAGGCCTTGTGTTTTCTTTCTTTGTTGTTGTTTTTTCCTGTATCTGAAGCAAGTGTTAGTTATTAGCAGTTTAGTAACTTCTAGTTTCCCAATGTTTTTTTTTTTTTGGTGGAAAGTCAAAACTTCTGACATCTAAGTGAGTTGGCAAAGAAAAAAAAGTTGCACAATGTGTCATGAAAGACACATTTGTTATCACTGTCACTCATCTCCAGGACAGAAATACATGCTGTTTCCAGAAACACAAACTAACAAGTATTTGCACTTTTAGTGTTCAGAGACATGACTTATTTCTGCACACCAGAACTGTAAGCAAAAACTCTCCAAAATTTTCTGTTTGGATAAAGTTCGTAGCAGCTTCTTGTTCATCAGTGTAGTGATGAAAAGTCACTTCCTTTGCTCTAAGAAGGGAAACAATTTATAGTGTCCTACAAACAGTTGACTGGTGAAACCCCTCAGAGGGTCAGCATCACAAAAACATCAGTCAAAATACTCTTTTTCAGTACTCTGAGAAGTCGAGTAACTTTGGTCTGGAGCTTCTGTGCTGGAGTCAGCTTTCCCTTTAATGCTCTTCCAGAGCCTGATGTAGCACCTGTAGCTCCTGGTGTAAATGGGACTAAGCCTCCCTCTGTCTCCTGCTTAGCCATCACAAGGGACAGAAGCACTGGATCTGGTTAAAACTTGTCAAGGTGCGTAAATGATGGCTTGTTTAAACCTTAAGCAAGCCAGAAAGTAGTCGTGGAGGATGTTAGTAAAGAGAGAAGCAAAATTTCAGGCTGTAGGCTTTTTCTTCACTGGAATTAGTTCATTGCCCATCTGCCCTTTGGTTTTATCTTTCATAAATTCATAGGATGGTTAGAGTTGGAAGGGACCTTAAAGATCATTGAATTCCAGCCCCCACCTCTTCCAGACCAGGTTGTTCAAAGGCCCATGCAGCCTAGACTTAAACACTTCCAGGGATAGGGCATCCACAGCTTTTTTGGGCAACCTGTTCTAGTGTCTCATCACCCTCACAGTCAAGAATTTCTTCCTTACATCTAGTCTAAATCTCCCTTCTTTCAGTTTAAAACCATTACCTCTTGTCCTATCACTCCACTGCCTGATAAAGAGTCCTTCCCTGTCTCACCTGTAGCTCACTCCCCATTCAGGTACTGGAGGGCAATTATAAGGTCTCCCCAGAGCCTTTTCTTTTTAAGGCTGAACAACCCCAGCTCTCTCAGTGTGTCTTGGAGGGCTGGAGTACCTCTCCTGTTGATCATTCTCATGGCTCTCCCCTGGACCCATTCAAACAGATCCATGTCCTTCCTGTGCTGAAGACTCCAAAATTGGATGTGGTATTCCAGGTGGAATCTTGCATGAGCAGAGCTGGAGAACCACCTTCATAGACCAGCTGGCCATGCTTCTTTTGATGCAGCCCAGGATGTAGTTGGCTTTCTAGGCTGCTAGTGCACATTTCTGGCTCATGTTGAGCTTCTCATCTACCACACTTGCTTTAATATTTGAAGACTGTATCTCTCCATGTTACAGGGAGATACTCTGTTTGGATCTGACCAACTGTACAGCTGTTGGCATGGCCTTTCTGCTGGACCTCATTACTTTGGCAGGTCCAAGCAGCAGTGGGGCACTGCCACAGTATGTTACTATTGTTTTGCTGGACTGTGCCTTGCAGATATCTCCAGCTGGTAGCAGCTGTCACTCATTCAACACTCTGTCATGGCAGCACTCGTGCCATATCTAAATACTTCTGGTTAAAAATGCTTGTGCTGTACGTTGGATGAGCTTCTACTAAGGAAGCCTGATGTAGACTGAGATCATGAGCATGAACATATATTCTAGCAGAAGGATTAGATTAGCAAATAATATTCTACACACTGTGGAATAATTTTCTCACAGTGAGAAATAGCTCATCTCTCAGAGATGAGCTATTCCACGTACATCCCTAGCATGGCCCTGAAATTATTCTTGTATTAAATATTGAGGCATTTGTTTACAAGCCAAATGGGCCTCATATTTCCAAAGAGATTTGTCATTTCTGGTGAAGAACACCTTGCACTCAAACTCTGCTAACTGATGACTAAGTGCCTAAGAGGTACTTAGCATGGAGAAGGAAATGTTTTGTACTCACTGTTGCAGTGATTATTGCCAGCAAAAAACCACCCACAGTTCTGTGCTCCATGAATTTGCTCTAAATGAGCATGCATATGCTAACAATCTTGTTTGACATGCACAGGGGAAACCATCAGTAACAAATGTACTGCCTTCTTTTGAAGTAGTAGTTCTCTGTAAGGTATTTAATGTCCTGATCCATCCTACCATCAAACAGAAAAAGCGCTAATGTGGTATTTCTCAAGGTGTCTCTTCTGCAGTGCAGTGCAAAGGTACCCAAGCTTGACTTGTTAGAGAGGTTGGACTTCGAAAGACACTGACCCAAGATAGCAAGAAGTTCCATGTGAGCTATCCTGTCCCCTGCATTGACTGTAGGGGGGATCTTTCTGGTTCTTAAGCTGCCTCCTGCCTCCCGATATCTTTGCTCTGTGTCTGCTGGGAAGATAGAGCTGAGTTTGGGCTGTAGGTCAGCTAAGTGCTGTGTTAACAACAAAAACACTCTCAAAGGCACCTCTTATCTTAGCACAAGTGCTGCAGGTCCCAGTGCTCTCCCATTCTACCACTGGTGGGGGAGCTACTCTTTTTCTTTTAGGCATATAATGAAAATTTAGCAGTCAGATACTGAAATTGTCATATTTGTTGATAAGCTTCACCTCCAGCAGACAGACCTCTAGTTTGTTTTTGCTCTTTGCAGATAGGAAGGAGAATAGAGACCGGTCAGGTGAACAGTGCTGGTGGTTCTTGCATAGCTAAAGGCTCATTGAAAATAATTCTTTGCGGTCCTCCACTGATCTTTAATGCACTTGTCAGATCCTGTGGTCCAGTAATACTCTATATTGTAGCAGTAAACACTTGATAAATTCTTGCCACTGGCTTGACAGCAAAGAGGGGAAGTGCTCAGTTGAGGAATAGAAAGCTTTTATGGAGAGAGACGTCTTGATCTCCTCTACTCTGGGGAACTCACCTTTGGCTGGCCTGGATATTTGTAAGGTTACAGCTTACCATTTATCGATCTACTTTTCTGCTTTTTATTTAGCTTTGTTGTTGTTGTTCCTTAGTTTTGACTCAGCATTCCTAGTCTTAAGAAAATGTCATGCCAACAGTGTGGAACTGCAATGCAGAAAAAGAAGTGCCATTATTTCTGACAGCAAGCAAGGTGGTTTGGCTGTGAAGGAAGGCATCTTTTTATATAGCCCATACTGGGGGAGAAGGGAAGAAAAAAAGGGGTAATTTTGCATTTATTTTCATATCCTTTAAACCAAGATCTGCATTAGTGTGCCTGATATCTGGATAAGAGAGTAGCCTCAAATCTTGCACTGTGAGGTCCCTGTATTCCTTCAGTTTCACATATCCTTTTGTTCCACAGCTCATGCTCACCTTTCCTCTGAACTCTAGTTGCTCAGCCTTGCTGCCATGTGTCTTGTCAGCTCCAGTCTAGTCCTTCCCAGCTTAGAAAATCCCCTTTCCTCTTTAGCAATATGTCTCCTCAGTGAGAGACCCTTTTGCTTCTTCCACCTGTGCCCCTTTTACCTCCCAACCAGCATCCTTTCTACATTTCGCCACAGGTCTTTGCGTATGGATGGTTGGTTGACCCGTACCAGTGGTTGCCATCTCTGCCCCATGCTGCATGTTGGCACGAGTACCTAGAGTTCCTCTGCCAGTTCCTAGAGGTAGCTTGGGAAACTACATGAGAAGTAGGAAACTGCAGGTGGCTGTTCCTATTTGCTGCCTTAACGATTGCAAGCATAAAATGCTAGTAAAGAGACAGGGAGATCATTTCCCAAGTTGTGGCCTAAGGTCTTATTTGCAGAAAGAACATGATTTTTTTCACTCTTGCCCTGACATAAACAATATTTAACCTCCCAAGCAGGTTGGAGCACCCCGTATCCCTTGACATTTCATGCAATTTGTGGAAAGAACACTGTGTTCACTTTTTTAACAGCTAATTTTCCTAAATTGATTTTATACAGCATAGAAATAAATGCTGCTGTATTTTCTGGTGTAACTGAATGAAAGAAGACTGCTTGGAGAACTGGTCCAGACCACGTAGCATGGACAGGTTTTTTGATGGAGAGATAAGTCCTGAATGAAACAGTCAAGGTCAGAGTAGCGTAGATAAACCCAGGGGTTATTGAACTCCTGTAACTTGGATGAAGCTGCCTTTCTTGGCAACCTCAGTAAGAGAACACACAAACTCCTGTGTGCTTTTGCTTTGGTTGTTACATTGGTGAGACAGAGGTCTGTACAGATTGTGACCTGCTTTATATTTGAAATAAGTCACCAAGAACTGAGTCAGACATGTCCTGGCTGGGAGCAGTTCCCGGAGTGCCATGCCCTGGTCCTCTCTGACCTGGACTGGTTTCCTCCGTGACCAGCAGTTATCAAAGAATCAGAGCTTTAAAAGGAGTGATTAACAATTTCCTCTCTCTCTGAGTGAAAAAAAAATAATTAAGTGGACATAGAATTATGCTCAAATCTTTTTCTTATCTTTTTTTAAAGAAGGTGAGGGAGAACAGTGGAGAGGAACTACAAGATATATATAAATACATATAACGTGTATATAATAAAAATATGTGTCTATACATAAGAAGATAGCATTTTGCATAATAAGTGCCTGGTTTTGGAAAACATGCAGAATCTTCTTGTGTACATCCAAACATCTATGCTGGGTTACACCAAATCAGTATCCACAATGATCTATTACCAGAGCAGAGTTTGGTTTGTAGTAGAGAGTATCCTTTTAGAAGGCCTTTTGTAATGTTTTCCCCTTAAAACCTGAAATTCCTCATGATTTTCACAAATAAATATGTTAGAACTTGGGATAGGTAGGGTAAGAGGATCAAATTTCAACTGCATTGTAAGAAAAAAAAATATCTTATTTTGATTAGTTAGAAATACCAATGAGGCCCCCGATTGTGAGAGAAGGAAAGGAGTCCTGGGTGTATGATCCTGCTTACAGGGGACAGTGAAATTGGCAGCAGCCATAATTCAGTTCAGAAGCTGTAATATATGGAAAACTTTTTTCTCTAAAATCTCTGCTCTTTCATCATACAGTAATATTGACTGTCTCTACAATTTGTCTGGATCTTAGATCAGTGTAATTAGCTAACTTTACTTATTAGCTTGAGCTGACTCTAGTGCTACAATGGTTGAATTGGTTGCCATTATATTTGTTTAACTGCTGTAAAGTAAGTTTTTAACAATAGGTTCCTACACTTAAATAGCCCTGTCGAGCACTGGTGCCCTATCAATCAGTCAGACCTTTCCCTCCTGCTGTCTGCTCTGATAGACAGTTCTGCTGATGGGGGAGACTCTGGAAGAAGAGATCAGGAAGAAGGGATGATGGATAAAGACCATCTCCTGTCTTGGGAGGAAATCAGAAAAATCCTTCCTTTGACTGTCAACAAGCTGCTTTGTCAAGGTGTCAGAAGATTAATTATGCTCATGTGAGAGGCGAGAGCAACTGTTTTCCCCCTGGTTTTGGTGTAATGGGGTGGCATTCTTCTGAACGGTAGCAGAGAATTGCAAAGAAAGAGGCTTAAGAGATTTCGGTCCCCTAACATCACTGTCCCATAAGCGTTTGTAAAGCTCTTAGGCATACATTCATGACACTGTGAAGTTCTGCCAGTAATTGATTAATCAAAGTATTTGTTTCAAGTGCAGTATGGACTTGATCTCATGAACCATTTGGTGCCAACTGCTGTTAAAATCTGTCAGTGTTACGGGTAGATAGGTTGTATAAAGATCAAGCTTTCAATGAAAAGATATACAGAAAACCTTTCTGCAACATAACCATGAATGTGAAAACGTGCCTATTCACTAGTTTTTGAAGTTTATAAATCAGCAAAAGGGAAAGTCTCCAGTTGTGTTGATGAAGTATTTTTTATCGGAGATGAGCAACTCTGCTTAATATTTTTTTATCAATTTTCCTTTTGTAAATTTTTGATTAAATAAGTGTGAAGTATAAATTTTAAAAAAAGAATGAACTTACATTTTTGTAGTCTTTTGGGGAATAAATAAAATGTGCTAGCTTTTGAATGGAATAGGTTTAGGTAAAAAAGAAGTGTTTTTTAAAAAAAAATAATAATCAGAAACTTGAAGAGAAACACTACTTAAAATAGGATTTAGATTGTCACTTGATATATTAAGCAAGTTTCTTCAAAAGCTCTTTAAATCTTGCACAAACTGTCAGTAAAAGGATTCCTTCCATTTCGCCTAATCTATGACTTGGTCCCATGTTCAGATGAAGGAGAGCTTTCTTGGTAATCTATTGATTTGATACAATTTTGGTTTTTTTTTCTTGAAAGGCTGAAGTCTTGAATTAATAGAAGGAAAGGAGACTTCAAGAACCACATTACTTTTTAAGTTTACTTTCTTTGGAATAGATTTTCTGGTTTTAATGTTTGCAATGCTAAACTACAAACAGTAGCATAGTTTTAATTTTTTTGGTCTACTTCTGTGCAGCCTTTCCTCAATTTACTATCACTTTAAGATATGTTGAACTCTAATGTGCTACAGTTGAAATTGTAACAAAACCAAACATTTTAAACATGGATGTGTTTTACCTTGAAATGCTGCTGATAAAAGCTAATGTTGTTAAATGGCATGCCAAATTAACCCTCATTTCCAAATGCTTTGTCTGTGTGTTTCCTGCAGGATAGGCTTTGATCCTACCAAGCAACACTTCTTTTACAATCAGTTATTTTTTAATGAAGGAAAATCAATGAACCAGTTTCATTGCCTGGTTTCAGAGGCAGTGAAATCAAATGTTTTCTTTTGCATCCTTCTAGCACTGTATTTTGACTGCTGTATGGAATGCCTGACATGATGCGGTGTTTTTGGCATAGAGATAATACTGATTTTCAGTTTAAAATTTATTTTCACATATGTAAATCTTATCAAGGATTACAAGTTCATGTGGGAAAGTCACATGAAACTGGATAATGGACTGGACAAGGAATCACTTTCTGAAGCAGTTGGGTTTTTTTTAAAGTCTTAGCATCAGTAAAGCTAAGTTTTAACTTAAGAGAAAAAATGTTGCTTGCCTCAACTACTTTTTTCTTGAAGCATCCAATTATTTTAGCAGTTGTCCATTTTGGAGCACAGTTGGTACTGCTTTATGTTTTCAATTCAGAAGTTATGTTGCAGGGGCATCAGCCTACACATTGCGTGGGGCTTTCATTTGCATCTTTTGAGAAATAGGGACTTCATATGGAATTTAGTTGGGTTATAATCATGTGCCTTTCTGGACTGGTGGACCTATGTAGTAAACTCCAACAGAAATCAGGCAACAGGCCTGAGCAGAAACTGCTCACGTACAGGTACTGGATTTTCCTTGTCTGCTAAGGACCTCGAGTGTTTTCATTTTAAAATGAGAGTGCATCTTTTTATCCTCTGATAAATGAACTGCATAAATTCAGTTGAAGGAGACATTATCTTCCTGTGTGAACTTTGGTGGGAAGTGCTTGCAGGCCATAAAGCGGATCATCAGTCTCCCTGGGCTGGAGCCAAACTCTCAGCCTATCTCCCTGACATCTCCTGCGGGATGTTTCATTCCTGGTCCCTTCTCTGTCACTGGGCCCTGTCCCTGTGCTTGCCCGCCAGCCGGAGCTGCGTCTTGCCGGTCCTCCCCGTGGCACATCTCTGACCTGGTGGCGGTTTTGCTCTTTAATTTGGAGAGGGGAAGCTCACTGTCCAGGCTTTTGCCTCCCATCTTTGCTATATCAAGACGAAGTTTGCAGGCCTGGGCAAACGTAGGCTTGTGCCTGCTCTGTGTGAAAATTGCTTTCTGAGCCTGTCACCTCGATTGTGTTACCTTTCTTCTTGCATTCCTCTGCCGGGGTTTTCTTGTCTTTATAGCATGGGACCTAAGCTCTTTATCTTCTCTTTCAAGGCCCTGAAATCCCTGAGGGTTTTTTCTCTCCATTATCTGCCCCTTGTCTCTGCTTGTTATTGAGATGTCAGCCCTGGGACCCATTCAGCCCCACTGTGCCTAATGGGGCAGGCCCATCCGACCTTGATCTAGGGCCAGGCCAGCGCTGGTGAGCGACTCCGCATCCCTCCTCACTCACAAGGTCTCGCTTGTGGGGTGCTTTAGCATTTGCTGAGGCATTTTGGCTCCTCGGAGCCGGGGTGGGCGAGCCTTCCCTCAGCAAGAGGCAGCTGGTGGCTCTGGAGGCACCAGTTCTCTTCTGGTGGTCTGGGGCTTGTTTGTTTCACCCTGGCTGAGGCCCTGGCCTTTCTGCTTTCAAGCAGAGCCGCGTAAATGTCTCTGGTCTGTGGTCCCAGTCTCCAAAGCTGGATTTTTCTGTTATCCAGTCACCGCTCCGCTGGGTATGGGGGTGGGTCGTTGGCTGTGTTCCCTCGTTCATCGCGTTGTCCCGCATGGATGCTTTGGAAAGGACCCGGTCTGCAGGTCAGGTCAGCATCTTCCCTACTGTGTATACAGCCAGCTCAAAGGTAGTACAAGGTATTTAAAAAGTATATTGTGCTTTACATACATACTTTAGTAGAAGACAGGCTGAGAGAGTTGGGGTTCTTCAGCCTGGAGGAAGGGTAGCTCCAAGGAGACCTTTCAGCAGCCTTCCAGTACCTAAAGGGGACCTACAGGAGAGCTGGAGAGGGACTTTTTACAAGGGCATGTAGTGATAGTATGAGGGGTAATGGCTTCAAACCTAAAGAGGGTAGATGTAGATTAGATATTAGGAAGAAATTTTTCACTCTGAAGGTGGAATGGGTTGCCCAGAGAAGCTGCGTGTACCCCAGCCCTGGAAGTGTTCAAGACCAGGCTGGATGGGTCTTTGAGCAGTCTGGTCCCCAGAGAGGGTGGGAGGTGTCCTTGGAAGGGGAATTGAAACCCGATGATCTTTAAGGTCCCTTCCAACCCAAACCATTCTATGATTCTATGATTTTAGAGCCTCAGGGGGTGGGGCGAGGTATGAAGAATTGGGAGTGAGCGAGTTCAGAGTGAGAAGACTCTAAGACTCTGGATTTTCCAAATAATACTGTTTTGTTTGTGTGCTTGTGAGTTTTAAAGAAGTGTCTTCTTTCTACTCTAAATACAAGAATTAATGTTACTTCAGCACAGTGAACCTCGAGGCACAGTCGTTTCTTCGTGCAGGCCCATGTTGCCAGTGGGCCACTTTGAAGGACCATGGGTTTACCTCCAGGAAAATCCAGAGGCAAGGTTTCTCACTTGTGCCTAATGTTGGGGTTTGCAGTGGTGTGAGTGGAAGCGAGGGGAGGTCTCCCCTGCAGAGCAGCAGCAGATGTGGCTTGTGGATGAGCGGATTGATCATGGCAGTGCTGAAGTGCGGGTTGGAAGGGGGCGTCTAGAGGTCTAGTCCAATTCCCACTCTTAACAAGACTGTTGCCAGCAGTTGTGTTAAACATAGTGTTACAGGAGAAAGAAAAAAGTGGTAGGATATAACCAAAGATATTATTGTATTATAACCGAAAGAACCTTAGGAACTGCTGATAGCAAGGGAAAAGATGAAAGGTTTGTTGTTGCCACTTTTTAGCAGCGTTTCTCTGAGAATTTAAGGGAAAATTAATTCTGCTGCAGTGACCTTTTTTCACCTCATACTGGCTTTTGAAAAGCCTGTGCCTCCCTACCATGTTTGTGTGCCATCCACACAAACACTTACCCAAATAATGAAAAATCCAAGTGCACATGCTCCAAGGGATAGTTAAGCATCACTAAAAAAATTTTCTCAGCACTGCTGTTAGAGAGTAGTAGTTTCTAAGGCAAGTTGATTTTTTTTTCCATTATAATAACTTCAAAATGCTCTCAATCTATCCAGAAGGAAAGTGTGGTAACTCCTAAATAACTAGCTAGAAGCTTTTTGAAGCCAGGAATGTCTTTTTGCATATGTTTTCCTGTGACTAAGGATTTTGTTGAAACTTAAAAATAATATTTAGAAAGGTAAATCTTGCTACATCGTGTACTTTTCTGTAGAAATACAGGGTAATTGAAGATGCTGAATTTTTCATTTTAAAATTGGGTGTACAACACATAAAATGTAAGCTTCAAAAGAGGCTGTTCTGGCAAGGAAGTGAACTTGAGAAAAATACGTATCTTAACAGGAATTCTTTTTAGCCTTCCTTTTAGCACAAAGTGTTCTTGTTATGCTTGGTGACCCAGTTGTTTCACTGTTATTTTAAAGCATACTTATTTTCTCTTTGAGTTTTTTTTTACATTTCTCTATTCTTGGAGAAAGAGTAATATGTGACACTTGCCTGATACCCAACATTAGACCAAACAGTCGTATCTCTGCCTTCCTAAATGAGACTGTTTATGTGTAATACTATTTCTGACATTTTTTTTTAAAAAAGGACAACCAGTATTCTTCTGTTTTGGCAGATGAACTGCAGTTAATTGTACTTTGCAGTAAAATCAGCATTTCAGCGCTGTCCCTGTTGGGTCTTTTGTATTTACAGGGGAGGAATCCCTGGTCACTGAGTTGTTTTCTGTGCAAATACTGGGAGAATGCTGGAACCAACAAGGTTGAGCTGACCTTACGTGCTGGCCTGTTCCCTGCCACTGACTGTCATGTTTCAAAGGTTAAACTAACTGTGGATGAAATGTAATCAGTAGTGCGCTGGATCCTTTCCAGATCACACTGGAGGAGTGCAGTAACCAGCATTGTTAGCTTTGGGAGAGCAAGAGACAGAGGTCATTACCTGTGTGCGTCTGAGCATGAGGAACCAACTGCCTTTCCTGCTACCTCCCACGTATGTTTATTTAAATCTTATCAGAATTGTTAATCCTGCTGGCTCCTACTTTTCAGAAAAAAAAAAGAAAAAAAAAAAAAGGCTGTTTATTCTCCATACACTGTAATTTTCATCCTCTTGATTTCTCTGAGTTTCTGAGAGATCGTGAAACCTATCATTACACGAGATCTGGATCGATACTTGGGGAACCAGAAAGGGCTGAAAGAAAAAGAGTTGCTGCTTTTTTAGATGACACATAGGCCAGGGTAAACCCGACAATACTCTTAAGACAGAGACATATTGCACCAGCAGAGGAAAGATAATCTTGGTAAAGTTTTGAGCTCTTGCTAGGAGAAGAGCTGGTACAGTAGGAAGCTGGCGAGGGACAGAGAGCAAGCGTGGGAGAGGAGGTGGAAGAGAAGCACCAGAGTGAAGACAGCATTTCTGGTAATTGATTTCCTGGTCCTATCCATATTCAACCACCCAGTTTCTCCAACTTCATCTCTCATTTGTGCTGTCTCTGCATGCAGGTCTGCAGCAGGAGTCTGTTCCCAGCATCAGATAAAGAGGCTTTTTGGAAAGCACCAGAAGCGTGTAGCATATGGTGGGGAAGTACTGCTTATTGTCACGCTAGGGATTTCAAGGGTGACAGGCGGTGAAGGCAGTATTTTTTCTTCCTATTAGCTTTTACACAATCCTCCTCTGAAACTGCCTGTACAATAAGAATAGACTTGAGTGAGGAACAAAAAATTGTCTTCCTTTTGACTTCCAGGAAAAGATTCCTACTCCATCAAAGTGTGTTGTTTTCTTTACAGACCAGTGTGTGATTAGGGCCTTGAAAACCAATGCATTTAGCAGCAACGGAGACTTTGCTCTGGAAAGAGGAGGGAGGGGGGTGGATGGGGAACTTCCATTTCAAAGCAAGTCAAACTTTTAATAGACCTGTAGAGAGGATTACATTATTTTAATGTGTGTCTTTGTATACACTCCTGATTTTTATGTTATAATTAACAGTTGGAAATATGAATGCCTTTTTTTTTTCAGGATCTCTGAGTTTTTCAGTTTATGCATTTTGTGATGGTTTCTGAAGAAGCTCTGACAAGAAGCTTCAGAGGTCTGTATCAGTTTATAGGAAGGTCAACTCTGTCCTGAGGAGCTCAGTGTAAATTGGTTATGATGTCAGGAGAAGAAAATGCTGTTATCCTCCTTAACCCACCTTTACCAGACTCTCTCGGGATCATAAGCACAAGCAAAATGAGCTCCTTATCAGTTTTTCCATCTGTTGCCCCCTCCTGTATTTCAAGAGTAGAATGATGTTATCCTTAATCCTGAGTCTTCATGAGATCTCTACTTCAGCGTGTGTGAGAGAACACAAGGTTTTCTCTTCCTATTTACGTTTCCTACAAAATTCTTATTTTTGAAAGGCCTTTCCTTGACCGGTATTTTTTTTCTTTCTCTCTATGCCAGAGCAGGGGAGATGTGGAAGAACTGAGGAAAAGCATTAGTGACTGTCTTATCCTTGTGAACCCTGAGTAGTTTTCTTTCCCAGTCCTGTGTCTTTGACCTGGCACTTTGTCTACACATTTCTTTTTAATTGTTCAAAGAGCAGCTTGATGCCTCCACCACCCTTAAAGTAAAACACTTCAATATCCACTTTCATAAATGCTCCTGGACTTTTAGGACACCAAATGGTGTCAGGATTATGTCCAGTACTTGTCCAAAATTTTGCTTAAGTATATACCTCCGGGCATTGTGGAAGTCTTTGTTTGGAGTGCTTTTCAACAAAAGCAGTCTTAATGTGAGAAGTGACGTAGACCTGAATTGCAGTCATAGAGGATGAGCAGATGAGCATGAGTAGTGACAATGCCCTAATCTGTTTGTGGTTTTCCTATCAGGAATATAAGATGTATGAGGGGGGTCTTTATTCTAGAGACCCTCTGCTGAGTGACTATGAACAAGAAAACAGTTTCTTCTACCTCCCAGGTGTTCAGTCAGCTGCCCAGAACTGGGTCCATGGCAGTCCCAGCTGAGGGAAGACTTGTGAGTCAGGTGCTTGCCCCTATGTAAAAATAACTAGAATTCTTTGAAGTGATAAAGGCTTTTAATGTTAGCTTTTTTTACGAAGGTCTGGCCACACTGTGTGTTTCTGAACAAGCAACAGCAGTTAAGCAGCAAGTCCTGACAGAGTTTCTGTTTTGCTGGAATATCTTAGTGATGAGGGAACCCAGGGCAACACAAGTTGAAATAGCCTTGCTTGGTAAAGCCCTTTAAAACTGAAATATGGAGTCTGCTTGGGTTAAATACTTGAAGATATTTTAATATTCTGAACTGATTAGCTTGCCCTTTTGTTTAGGAGAGCTCTGACATTTCTATTAGAAAGGTACTGTGAAAAATTACTAATGGTAATATACTGTCAGTGACTGCCAACCAAAGGCCGTGTTGTTTTGTCTCTGCAGTATAAAGGCCAGCTGCATTGGAAGTGGATCATTTTACATGATTACTAGCTGCATCCATCTTCAGATTCAGACTGGCTGATAGCTGTAAATAGAAACACTTGTGTTTCTCTGAATAGTGACAGGCTGAATCTCTGAACTTCAATTTTTTAAAAAATTCTCTTCAGTATAAGGGTTCAAGATAAGCCCGATGTATGACAGCATCTCATGCTTCTCCTCCATGTAGATTTACATAGCACACATGTGTGCACATTATGGCCACTGCCTTTTTTCTCCTGTGAATTTATGAGACTATGTTTATGCCTGAGTGCTATTTTGGATAGGAAGATACCTTTTAAAGCAGAATAACAGAATAGTAACTTTAACCTGATGTGCACGACCCCTACTGTCTACCGTCAGGTTTGTCCTGATGTCATTGTGTTGGTACAGGATGTCCTCACAGGATGTCCGTATTGTATAAATAGATGTCTGCATTATGTCTTTCCCCTTTCAGCTGTCTTTAATGGCTTTGTATTTTTGCAAAGTCACCAGGTAGCAGAAGGTGTTTGCAGAACTTTTTATGGCAAGCCTTTGATTGATCCTTGGTAGCAAGTCTCCACGTCGATGCATACTAGATACTTGTATGTGGACACAGCCATAGGTTGGGCTTTATGTTGTTCCTCTTAGATTCTGTTGAGATATTTTTTGGGTATGATTTCTCTGCGCTTGTCACTGAGAAGAATCAGTTAGCTGTGGGTGCATATGCTTGTGAAATCCTATCCCTACTGAAGTTAACAGGTCTAGTTGCTGTATGTGTGCAAAAACTGGGTAAGAAATTTCATTGTGTTAAAGGAAGGCCTGATTCCTCATCCCATGTCAGGTTTCTGTGCTTAGCATGAGCAAGGGGAGATGTGCAAATCACAGCTAGCAAGCTGAAAAGTTCTCTGTGTGCCACATTGTTCCTTCGAAATTTCTTCTAGTTCAGGGGTACTTTATAGCAGGGCAGTTTACTGTTTCTTGAAGAAAATTTAAAAGACCTGTTTTGGCTTTGAGTATATAGAATTCTTTGTGTAAGAGAGAATTGTGGCAAATTTTCCAGTTTTAGCCCAGAAAATTTTAACTTCTCTCTCTCTAGTGTCTACTTATTCTGTAAGTTATCTCAATTATGCAGCTTGGTTCTCATGATTCAAGTACGCCTAGACTTGCTTCAGGATAAAAATCCTTTTAGCTTTTGATAAACAATATAGCATGACTCTTTCCTGTGCTGAGAGCAAGCGAGAGTGAGACATGCATGGGAGGGGATGGGGACTGGGGAGAGAAGGCAACCTTCTCGTGTAATTACATGAGAATATTTGTGGTATGTGCCTTCTCTGCAGGAGACTTTCGAATACAGATAAAACTAATGAATCTTCTGTTTGTCAAGCCTAACAATACATGTTAAAGTCTCCTAACTGAAATCTGTGCAACAGATTTTAAAGTCATTATTAGGCCTTTAATATATCACAAAGATTCAAAGGCAAAGAGGCCAGTTTGCCTCTTTAAATTATACTGCGTTCAAGAATGCATTATTTCAGGAACTTGTCCAAGTTGCTGCACTGTCACAGCTTCATTGCTTCAAATGTCACTTCAAGTAGGAGCAGTTTTTATAACTACACAGTAAATTCAAGATGGCTTAATGGAAATGATTTCTTCATGTGTCAAAATGACCCCTTTGTTTCTCATTTTACTCTTTTGTTGCCTGCAGCTAATCTGCTTTTTGGGTTATCAGATCCAAGCATCTTACAATGCTGGCTCTAGCAGCGGCATTCAGCTGGAATGCTGCCTTTTGTTTACTGGTTTCACCAGGCCTCCAGTGCTTTCTTTGGTCATCTGGTGGCTCCACTAATGTGATTTGCACTCCCAGGCTCTGCAGGTAGTCATGGGCTTTTATAAGAGAATTAGAGGAAGGCCTGCCACCCTGGTTGCTAATGAATCCACAGGGTATTTCTTGTTTGTGTTTTGTTTTTTTCAGCTTTTGTGTTTTGTTTTGTTGTTTTTTCCCCTTGAAAGCAGACCACGATCTGTTCACAGTTCTGTGAAATTTTTCTCCCCTATTCTCAGACTTCAGTTCCTAAAGTCACTGTACCTGGCTGTGGCAACATTTGTTTTGCTTGAAACAGAAGTACCAAATTCTGTTGATCAGAATGTGGATTTGGGGTTTTGTCAGGATTTGTAAATAAATATAGAAAAATAGATGGCTACACAAATGCAGAAAAAGTCTTAATTACAATAAAAAATAATATGTAAAAATTGTTCATGGTACTACTGGATGTAGTAAGGAAAGCCAAACCTCCAACTTCTGCCTTCCTTCATGAAAATTCTTTCTATCAAAATAAGTAGTGTTGGAACATGTAGGGAAGTTTAAGTGTTTTGCTGATGAGGCTGCATCTGGAATCATAAAATTTGGCAAGGTCACCAGAAGTAGATGGAAGTTTAGAAACACCTTTAGTGCAGTCTTACAATTTTGAGCCAGTGAAGGATATAGTCAAGTAAATATCCTACTACAGTTTTTGCAAAAGTATGCAGATCTGTAGTTATATTGGAAATTTTAATATGATAATATATATACTCAAAAGAGAATATATGCTCAAAACTTCTTGTACTCTTTTTTCTAAAGCAGAGGAGAGATTAAGACTCTGAGGAGTTGAGGAGAATGTCAGATGCTGAATAAGATGCCATTCCTCCTTATATCCACAACTTCTTACTTAAGGATCCTTGTGGATTTGAGTGGGGACTAATAGAGTGATTAGGGTTTTTCTCAGATTAGGCCTGCAGTTTTGTTAGGGTCAGTATTTGGCTTGCACAAAAACAAGCACAATGTCAATGTTTTTAAAGCTTCCTACTAGTCTAATTAGACTCAACTGACAGTGGCAGGATCTGCATGCACTTATCTTTTAATAGAATAACTTTTCATCCCTTTCCATTGTTTTAGAATGGAATATACCAAATCTCTGATAAAAGCATAACCTGAAAAGGACTCTGGAAATAAATGGGCCCTTCCAATGCAAAAATGGATAATACTGAATCTATTCTTATTGTTATTTACCTTAATAGCAAGTCTATCTGTTTATCCATGTCTCAAGAATTTAGACTGGTAAGAGCTATGCCACTGATACGCAGTGTATAGGGTTGAGTTTTAAGAGTAGAAGACAGCTTCAGAAAAAATGAAGTACATAGTCATGTTTCAGTGCCCTCGCTTTGTGCCGTTCTGCAATGTTGATGCTGTAGGATTCACCTGTGATGTTTGGCGAGGGTGCGTGCTTCATTTATATATGCACGTGTTTATATTTTTAACACATTAACTGAATATCAGAGCATTAATTTCTGTTCAAAGAATGTCAGTGAAGTTGTTGAGCTGGTGTTTCTACTTCAGGAAAAATCATGTAGAAATTCAGGTGTAGGATTTTTAATAGTGGACATATAAAGCAAGAGTATATCGATTGAGTTTGACTAGGCTGACTGCAACACTGAAGGTCCTTATGACCCAGAAGTTTGTGACCCATGAAATCTCCATTTTCCTTGTGTTGGTGATGTATTTTGAAGTATAGAGGACTGAAAAATGCGTCCTGTGTGACCAAATACATTGATTATCTACAAATGGAAAATTATTTGAGGCTTATTGCTGAAAAAGTGCTTGATGCTAGTAAATATAAGGGATAGGCTGAAATTATATTTTTAAACAAATGTTCTCTCAGCACAAATTCACTAAAGCAACAGCCGATACTTACAAGTACGAATAAGATCTGCTATATTTTTCTTTAAAATGGTGATTTCATATGCTTGGTCGTTCTGCTGATTCAGCTTCATCAGCTTGGATGCCCGTGAGCAGAAAATAAAAATTTTGCTTTGTAAATTGTACTTGCATCTGATGGAAGGAGGTGAATGACAGTGAGGAATTGGGCAGAGTTATTTCTAAAAGTGGTAAATATCCATGGTTCCCGAAAATGAGCCTGCAACTCACATGCACACCAGCAGGCAGATTTTACAGCTCTGTCCAGAGCACAGAAGGAAGATAAATCATGGCCATCCCCCTCTCATTTTTGAAATGGTTCAACCCTGGGGTTTAGCTGAAGGACTTAAGGAGTTTTTGAAGTGCAAATAGACTGGTGAAGGGTAAACCTTTTCAGAGTTTCATTTAGATGGATTTTTTTTTTTCTATGTGGATTTCTGGCACCAGCTGAGATCTGGAAGGCCACAGAATTTTTTTGTTTTTGGTCAATCAAGCAAGCAGAACTTGCCATGGGGGAGTACATTCTCTGCATACATATTGATCCTATTGTGTTTAAAAGTAGTTAATTTAATCGGGGCTTTTTGAAACCTTCCCTGGTAAGACTTGCATTAATGGAGCTGTCATTTCAAGGTCATGTTTCAGTGTCAATAACTTAATGGTAGTGACAGAAGTTAGCTATAAGTTTAATGTCAATTTTTCTTATTCCATGTTAAAATTACATTGAGTGAGAACTAATTTTACATACGTGCATGTAAAATGTTACTGTCATTAAATGAGAGCTTTTCGAAGCAGTCTAGTCTTACTAAACACATTAACACCACCAGTTGTGTTACTGTTCACCACAGTATGGATCAGTACCCTTGGCCTGCCTGGCTGTGTAGGGAGTTTGATTCCAAGAACCTGTTTTACATCTTTTCTAGCAAAATGTTTGTAATGTCAGAGTTTTTATTCAGAGCTCTTCCTAGTAGTTTTGACCTTTTACCTCACACTTTGTCTTGTTTAAGAGCAGCAGCATCCAGAAGATGGATTGCATATTTAACTATAAACACTTCACTCTACTGTGATAAATATTTGGAGATACAGCATGTAAGGACTGGTCTGTATGATAAGATGCCCATTTGAGTGCAATGTATAGATTTTATAAGGCAGGATAGTGTTTACTACTTTGTGGTCTATATCTGATGCCAAGACCTTCAAGTATTTCAGATGAAATAGTTACATATTTTCAAGATTTTTCCTATGAGGAAGTTAACTGCAGACATTGTTATTTTTTTCTTTCATTTGATTGGCTTGGAAGGAGCTTCAGGAAGTTATCCTAGTTATGGAAACACTCAAAGTGGAATAGAGTTGGTGGCAAAAATTTGATTCAGATACATGGCAGAACGTGCCTGTAAATCCGCTGCTTGCTGAAGACTGGTGTTCCAGAGCGATGTGGACTGGGTGGGCTGGGATGTGAGATGGAAAGCAGAGTCTTGCACACAACTCTCATAGTCATGTACCAATTATTATCTGATGTAGAGTTTCCGATGTGTGTTTTCCCCAGTTGAATGGGATTTTATCAAAGATTTCAGTGCCAGATCACTCATTGGCCTAGAATGGCAAAGGAACTCTAAAGGGGGTGGGGGGTCCAGAGTTGGGATCTTGTTTAGGAAGGACCAAACTTGACTGGTTATTAGTTTAATTTCCATATGTTGCATATCCAAAACTGTACTGCATCTCATACTATGGGAAAAACACTTATAATATAAAATGGTGTATCTATACCTTACTGTCAGTATTTAGAGTTTGGTGGTTTGATGTTTGTTGTGCTATGAGAGTGCAACAGAAAGATTCGAGATCAGGACTGGGATCTAAAATCATAACTGATCACAAATTAATAAATATGGCTAAAGAAGTGTAGATTGTGATTCTCCCGTGACTTTAACATAAACAGAAGATGTTTGTTTAACAGGCCCCCTATCTTGCTCTCTGTTTGGCAATTCTAGCTTTTATGCCATTAAATTCACATGCAGTCAATCTCATGTACTGTAATGATGGTTTCTTCCTATGGTGTTTGAAAGCTGAACATGAGATGCTATTTTAAGCTTTGCTGAGAAAGAAGGGAATTCTTTGCATCTTGCTGCCAAAAAGGGATTCCCAGCATTTGTGGCATCACTTTTGTGAGTATGTCATTGGGTGATGCTAATATGGCCTTTCCTTTGTTAAGTAAGAGATTTCTAGCACCACCCAGGACTTTTTAACAAGTCCTTTTCGACTGACAGGGTAGAGAATTTGGGATATTTCAAGTCAGCAGCTCTTGCTTCAGTCTTATTAGACACAGAGTGTAGATCTTCGTCTGGAAATGGGCACTGTTCTGTAGATGAATATGTGGGTGTTGGCTGGAAAATCTAATTCACAATTTTTTCTCAATGGTGTGTGCTCAAATGTCAAAACACTGTGGGGCTGTTACTTGGAAATTACAGATTTATCAAGCAGCTGCAACATTAAAGTAATCTTTCTTTGGTTACAGTATGCATTCATCAAGGGCACAGGCTTGCCCAATCATTCTGAATTCCTGTAGAATTTAACAGCGACAGCTGGTCTGTAGGATGTGAAGATTTTAACAAGGTAATGTTTGTGTTTTGGCGAAGGACTTGTGTGACATGCTGCTTAAACTGTCCCAAAGTGCCTTCTTCCTCGATTCAAGTCTGTAGGGATCTTGAGACAGTTTTTGTGTGAAATTTCTCCAATCTCTGTTTCTCTTGTTTTTATCACAGGTAAATTCTACTGAATTCTTACATGGGGTGTTGGGAAAAAATAAAATAAAGAGGCCATCAACACCACTAACTACAGCAACAACAGAAAGAATACTCTTTTTAGCCTTTGTGTCAGATTCCTTTTCTCCCCAATTGTTTTTCTTTTTTTCTTTTTTCTTTTTTTTTTTTTTTTTCACTTGGGAGAGGTTTATGGTGCTGTGTCCGTCAGGATAACCCTGTCTTAGGGTTGAAGTTGTATTTCTCCCTGAGTTCCTAGAGGTGATGTTATCTTTTGTTCACTTGGCAGTATGGTCATTCCTAAGAGCATCTGTCACTTGAGGCATTGTAAGATGGATGAGTCTCAAGTGAACTGCTGGTTGAAGCAAATGGTGAAAATAAGAAAGGACAAGGGGGTTGGGGGTCTTCAGAGGGGACAGACAACAAGGAAGCACTGTTAGAAATCAAAAGTAAGCCAGGCGGTAGTGGAAGAAAGAGCCAAGATGGATCACATGTTAGCAGATCCCACAGGTCTTGGAAATGAAGATCAGTGGCTGGTGAATTCTGACGAGATCTTCTGTGTCTTGACAAAAATGCCACTGATTTGTTTCCTACTCTGTTTGCGAATAAAGTAGGATCAGGAGGAGGTGTGAACATCAGATGAAGAAACTGTATTTTTGTCACTTTGTGTTGTAAGGTTAGGACAAATTAACGCTGCTAATAATCAGAAAAAGGGTTAGTGGTATTTTGTGTGCCTTAAATATTACGTGAGAATCTGTCAGTACTGGGTGGGCGTGTAACAGCAGAAAACCAAACCAGCATATCAGTAGTTTAGCTTTTGGAAAACAAAGTAAACTTAAAATTTGTGGCCATTTGTATTTCAGAAGGTACTTAATGCTTTCAGAAGAGAAAAGATTCACTGCAGTATCTCTGCTTATGCTAAACTTGAGTTAGACATTTTAACAGAAAGAAAGTGATGTAAAAAATACCATACCCCAAACCCAAGAAAGCTCCCCCCAAGCCAAGCAAATCCATGCCTGCCCTCCCCACTCCCCCCACCCCCACTGAAGCTGGGCAAAGGTCTGTGTTTGCAAAAGCAGCCGGCTAAGGACAAAAGGCACTTACAGCCCAGTGTGTGTCAAGGTTTGGGAAGGGTCCAAGGAGGATCTTGGCTTGAAAAATTATTTTGTCACACTATTGGCATTGGTCCATAAGGGGAAGCACTGGTTGAAAGGCGAAGAAATTAAGATGATTAGAAGCTTTAAAGCTTCACAAATGGTAGAATATCTCTCTTCTCAATGGATGTAAATAATAGATGAAAGACCGAGAGTGACAACAAAGGATCAGGGCGTTTAAGAGAATGTGTGCAGCCTGAATAGAGGTCTGTGGCCTAGGGCCAAAGGTCTTAGCTTTGAGTGTAATTAGAAGAAAATACAAAAATGTCATTACTAGCAGGTGAAATGTTCAGCACGTGTCCGAAAAATAGCAATTTCGGAGCCAGGAGCTGTTGGAATTGGATTACTGACATTCTGCAATCACTGAAGTCTCTGCTGAGCCCTACAGTTTGGTCGGGCGCTGCATGTTAACCTTGTTGGCCATCTGCGATGGATTTGCTGTTAGCGTGGCAGGGATGCACAGCGCAGGGCAGCATCGGTCCTTCCTGGGAATAGAGTTGTTTAATGCTCTTCCTCAGAATGCAACGGGCCTACCTAAAACTTTTCCTGAGTGAGAGGTGAGGCTTATAGCTGCTCTCTTAAATGGGCTGATTTTTAAAAACAGGAGGAGGGGGAGGAAGATTAAAGCTATATTGTTTTTTATTTTAAAACGTGGCTTTGGAATTCCAGGCGTAGAGCTGAAAGAGTCGTGTTCACCCTGGTTGTGACAGCAGGCCCAAGGTTGTGGTCCCAGCTTTAAGTCTAAAATCTCATTTGTGAGCAACAGGGAAAATTCCTTTAAATCTTTAGCCAAATATTGTCCATTGAGAAAATAAACCATCTTGTCTGCCAAAGAAAGTCTTGCCAAACTCCAGTCAATGATAGCTTAATTTAAAGCTTCTCCTGATGTTAATTACTGTTCTGTACAGCCCTAGATATTTTAGGAGCTACTCTTCTACCACAATTCTCTGGGCTATTTCAGGCATATTCTGTTTTATAAGCTGTCTGATAGGAGAGCAACCTGATAATTCTGATTTAATTTTGAACATTGATCTCCAGTTATGCTAGATAACCACTCACCCATTTAGTTTGTTTCTTTTTAAACCAATAGTAAAATAATTACTTCTACATCATCACCTGGTTTTTATGATTCTGTTACAGTTACTTATATCGATGTGCTAAGTTCCTAATATTTCATATAGAGACTCCAGAGCCAAAAATGTGCAGATTCTGTGACAAACTTGTACTTTGTGTCTGATAGAATGTGAAGAAACAGCCAGACAGCTTCAACAAAGTATTCCTATGAAGAAAAAGATGCTTTTTTTAAGTGGTCAGCCCTCCTTTCCCCACTCCAGTTCACTTTTCACCCAGACCAGATTTAGATAAGCAGGTTTTGTTGGCTTGTTATAAACTGATACGCTGGCACAAATAATTCTAATTTTTTTTTCTCCCTTCTTATTTTTCAGGTGTTCAGGAGTTTTAAACAACTTTGCAGCAAGGCTTCACAAACTCTTAGCTGCATCCTTTAATCATGACTGCATTTCAAATAGGTTAAAAGGAATCTGAGAAGGTACCGTACTTGCCTTTCTTAACAGACACTATATTGTATGTGTGTGTTCAGCATCTGTGCCTTCATTTCCATTGGCTGCATTTTAGGAACAGCGTGGGATTGTAAATAATGATTTTGGTTTTGCTTTGGGCATGTATGACATCTAAATTCTTAAAAAATCTTGAAATCCAGTACATCTAATTAAACAGCCTTTCACCAAAGAGGGCTGATTTGTGCTTCCATTTTTTTCTTATATATCCCCGATGAGGTCAGTTTCATTATTTAATGACAGTTCTTTTGAAGCTGTGACAATTTTCTTCTGCTGTTTTACTTAGGAATACTGCAGAATACCTAAGCAACTAGCTAAATATGTTCTATGCACTTGGAGGGTGTGTGTGTGTTTGTCCTCTCGAAGGGCTTAAAACAAATGGGAAGAAGAATGCAGATCTTTGTAATGATTGGGATAGATTTGTGCTTCCAACTGAGATTCTCACACGTCTTGTCTTTTTTTTTTTTTTTTTCCTGAGTTCTTAAAAGGGGGAGGCTTACCTCAGTATACAATATTGGGTTTGCATAGCTTCTTGTTGCATTTAAATAGCCAGCGTACCCAGAAGGCTGAAGATCTATTCCTGCTTTATGACCTGTTGTGTCCCTGGGGCAAGGGCAGCTCTGAGCAGAGCAAGAGGGTCATGGCCACAGCCCAGGTTCTGAGTGGAGCTTGTGGTTTCCCCAAGCCTGCCTGCAGGAACATTCTTTTATATATA
>VZRU01014820.1:196496-207579 GCA_013398155.1 Pedionomus torquatus
TGCTAGGAGGAAGCAACATTAGCCTTTTTGATGGGGGGGTGGCAGATTCTGTGGCCCTGAAGTTAGGCTAAACAATTGCCGAGGTCAAAGGACAGCTGAGTGCGGTCAATGAGACACCCTGGGGTGTATTTTGTTACTTAGTAAAAGGAGCAGCATCCTAAAACCCTAAAGGATTCTCTTGAAAATCTGTGTTGTGAAAAGGTTTTATGAGTCTGATGGCAAAAAGTGCTGATTTAGCTAAGGAATGCTTGCTTTTGTCTAAATGAAAGGCTAATCCTTACCAAATGTTGGCAGCTATTATAGTGCAGTCAATGCGGGTCTGAAAGGACAGTTAGAGTAGAAGTGTACTTTGGGATCCCAAATGTTTATCATTTTAATGGTTCTGTAAGTGAAAAGATTTCTGAACTTTCACCTTTGTTGCTAAAATTTATGCCGCGAGCAAAATATTTGAAAAAGTAAAAAACTTCCCTTACAAATTAGTAGACCTTGTTCCTTAGGGAGCAGAGCTTGCCCCTTGACAAATTCCCTTTAGATTACCAGGATACTGCCTCGTTTAAACTATAACTTCTTTTAATCTGCTAACACTTATTAATTGGTTGAAAGAAATGTGGGTTGTTTCTGGTCAATTTTTGCTGTTCTTGTTTCAATGCTCACCAAAAAAAACCCATATTAAAGAATAGCTTTTGATTAATTAATTCCTATAATTTAACGTTATCTTTCTTTAAAGCGACAGCTTATTAACACTTAACATTTGTCATAGAAACAGATAAGAAATCAATGTCAGAGCCAAGACCTTGTAAATAACCCAAAAGGAAATGTAATAATGTCTGTCTCCACCAGGGAGGTGGGGGGGAGGAGGACCAGGCATGTGGCAGAAAAGGTTCAGTGCTTTTTGTTTTCCTTTGGAAGGGGGGGTGTTGCTGCAAGATACAACCCTGGGCCTCCGACTCTTTGGCCCTACTGTCTTACACAAACACTCATTGTCAAATTAGGAAGAAAAAGGTACTTGGGGGGGCCAGTGGGGATAGCATTTTTTAGTAACTGACCTGGTGTTTCCTCGTGATTTTTAAAAGAACACTGTAAGAAAAGTAAAAAGAATAAATTATTTTCAGGGGGGGTGGCAGGAAGCAAAGAAACAGACAAGTAATTTTTTTTTTTTTTTGAAAGAAACATGCTTGCAAAATATAGCTCTCCAAAGAGCTTAATTTTTAAACTCTTTAGAAGTAGTCTATACAGATACTTAGCATTGATTTATGTCAAAGTTAAGGCACCTTTAAACAAATAATGTTGGGAATGGATAAACTTACTAAAATACAAATTGCCTATTAAACACAGAAGATGTTTGTATAGCATTCAGGTTGCTACAAAACTGACACATGCCTTGAAATTCTGCTGATAACCCCTTCTAAACCCATCAGGAAATGATAGTATGTGTGTTTGCGGGGTACACAAGGGAGCGGCCAGATAGGATAGAGATGGAAGGTCAGGCTTTAACTTTGACTTTCTAGGCTTCAGCTTCATGCTTTTGCAATAAGGCAATAATAAATGAAGAAAGGATTAAGGTGATCTATTTATCAGTGGGGTTGGACTGGCTTTTGCTGTGGCAACTCAGTGAGATGTCTGTCTGAATCTGTTTTCTGCTTTATCCCTATAAGCAATGAATATAACAATTTACATATATATCTATATGGAATTAAGGGCTATATAAAATAAACTGTATGGTAAAATTCTTTAGAGCTCTAGAGCAGAATATTTTTTGCAACCTAGAATTTAATTACTTAAAGTATGTAAAATGGAAGTATATGCATTATTAAGATTTTTTCTTGTTCACTGGAGAAAAATGTTCTGTATCTATGTGTTTATCAATCAGTTTTTTTTCCCAAGTGGTTTTGAGCCCACAGTGCGCATTTTATACATAGTATTTATATGCTGCTGTAGCAGCAGTCACAAAAAAATAGGAGCATTAGTTTCTTGAGTGTCTGTACTTAGTGTAAGGTTTATATGCATGCCTTCGAGGATGCATAGAACCTGTGAATTTTCTGTGTTACTGACTTGCTAAACCATAACAGCAGCTTTGGGCATCAATCTTGCTTCTGCTAGCATGTTTATGTTGCAGGTAAATTAAGTCCAGTCTGTAAACATCATTAAGGCTTTTCCTTCTGGGAGAGAAGCAAGTAGAGAAGCACATCTGATGACTCCAACAAATAATGCATTTTATTATAATTTTTTTTCTTCTTGTAAGACATAAAGACGGTTTTTCATAGAGGGTGATGAGTAGCATCACAGAAGAAATGTAGGCTTTAGAAATAGAAAATTGTTTTCTTCTCCTATTAAGTGCTAATAGTATGTAATTTTGAAGTTTTGCATTTCTCTTTTAAGTGAAGATAAACATTTTTCTTTGCCAGACCTAAATGGTATTTAAAAAAATGCCATTTGTGGACATTTATCCTACAAATGCCTACTGGTATTCCACAGTATCTAGAAAAGGTGCTTGAATGTCAAAGTTCTTTTTAGATATATCCCCGCTGCGATGTTAATGTTCTGTTCTGTTTGTTGCCTGTTTGTTGCAAATTTAATCTGAAAAATTTCAGCTGCAATCTGGGATGTTGCAGAAGGCCCAGTAGTGATGTGCATCTTTGATCTCAAACAGGGGTTGCCTCTGGTAATTTCAGAGATTCTGGACAGAGCTTTGTTTATTTTACTGAAGAATTTGTGGTATTCTGGGGAGGGGAGAAAGTAGAGTCAGCTTTGACACATGATGAACACATGTTGTGTAGAAGGAAAAGGAAGAGCTCTACGAACCACTCTGCACTTTGAAGTTCATTTCCACTAAAAAACAGTAACTTTCTTCTATTGAATTTTAAAATAGGAATTCTGTGAGCAATTTCCCAGCAGCAGAGTAGTTGCAAAAAAAGTCCAGGTGATATTAAACTTGTCATTACTTATAGGTGTAAGCTGATTGCTATGGTTTTGACCTAATGCAGGGTTTTCTTGTCCATCCACTCGTTGCTTTCTGTGTAGAAAATGCCATGAAAACAGCTGGCTTTCCTGGGTTTTCTGTCTTTGCATCCCAGGCTAAAAATGACTGCAGAAGAATTAGAATGTTAGATATTAGAATCATTCTATGTTAGAATCATTCTGTGATTCTATATGCCTCTGTGTCTAGAGAGTGCATGGGAGCTTCAGATAAAAAAGATTTCTTTGTTCCTTTTTAAAACATATTCTGAGTTCAGATGAGCAAAAATGTGATCATTTTGACCTATTTGAAAATGGGATTTTCAGAAGAGCTGTGCAGGAACATGGCTCTGAGTAGACTTGATAAACATTGTGACATAACCTCTCCACAAAAGAAGAGGCACTTGTTTCCACCTTTGGTGGTTCCTTTCTAGGGATGATGGTTTCCAAGCCTTGGAAAAACAAGGAGAAATCTTTTTCAGACTTGTCTTGTTTTTAGGCAGGGCTCTAGGGAGGAAAACAGTCATTTTTTGGATGAGGTGAGGAACCAACAAACATGCCTAGCCTTCTTCTATCCAAGTGTTTTAGTGAAGCAAGTTTGAATACCTAAGACTTTATTTTACTCTTTGACTTAATTGTACTTTTTGATCTAGAAATCTGTGTTAGGGATTTGTTTAATAATCTTCCAGGAGCGGGAAAGGAGCAAGACTTGATGGTGCTTTTGGCGGGATTATGCACTTCACAGCTGAAGAAGAGGTGGGAAACACCGCTTGTGAGGCCCTTGGGTGCAGAGTGTTCTCCTTTGTACAGTCTCACAGACACTCTCTGGCTGCACAGACAGTCTCTTTTTCAAGGTGGTAACCCTGAAATTACTTTCAGGTTGCATATTTGAAGAACTGCCATGCTACGTTTCCAACTCTGCCAGCTTCAGGGAGGGGGGAAGGATTGTTACTGCAAAAGAAAGGTTGAAGCTTACAAAGTCCCACTCCAGGGCTTCATTTTTAGTCTGTTACACCTGTCACAAACCAGAACGTGCACCAGATAAGATGAATACTGTTCCTGAAGAATTGAGTCATCTCTGTTTGGAAGGTTTTAAGAGGCAGTATTACTACTATGCCCATTAGTCTAAGGTATTTCCTTAATTCTAACAACTCATACTGACACAACTAAGAATTTTCAGAACAAGTACAGTCTCTGCAAGATGATGAGGAGATACTTGATATTGCTTGGCAATAAAAATTTCTTTGTCTTCCTTATTTAGTAGCACTTTCATATGAGGACACTTAAAAAGAAAGGGTGGGGAAAAAACACTGCAGATGTAGATACCAAGGATGATTTTTATTACAGATTTTTCTGTTTAATGCTTCTACTGTACAGTCTGACGTTGAGATGTATCAGAATGGATTACATTTTAGCTTCTATTTTCTGTATCTTAGTAGTGACTTTCTATGCTGCTTTTCTGTTGAGTAGTGTCATCTTGATTAGCAGTCTTAAAAAATGTCAAATAGTGTATATGCATAAGGTCCTACATAAATGTTATCCTGCACATACAATAAATAAATATCATAAGCTATGGTGTTTTAAAAGTTAGATTTTTGCAGCCTAGAGGCCTAAGGATTTACAATGATTTGTATACATGGTTTGCTAAGCCATAGTGTACAGTCCTACTCCATAGACTTTTTGAAGACAACAAAAAACAATGGCAGGCAGGTGAATATGTACTTACAGTATTGAGGTCTAAAGGCAGATCATGGGAAGTGGTGTAGAGAGGATGTACAGGAAAAAAAAAACAAGTAAAAAATGACAAACAAGTTGAGCACACATAATGGTTGGAAATTACATTAATACCATCAGCTTCATATGCTGGTCTTTGTTAGTTCCCTTGTGTTGAAGAATTGATAACAAATTTTATTGATCAGGCATTCAAATGGTGCTTGCAATCATAGGTAACGCGCTCAGCTTTTGTGTAGCCAGACCATATATGCTTACTAGTTCATCATCCCATTCATTTTCATCAACAATGCAAGTTGAGGTGCCTTTATTAATGCTCATTTTTATGTCATTATATGGCTCTTTTGAAACACAGGTAACTTTCCCTTTCACTTTCTCAGGATGGAAGCAAACCCTCAGAGAAAAAAAAATACATAATTCATAAAGTAAGCCATTAGTAATTGTTTTCGGCATTAAAATTGTTTCTTTTTTAGAAAAATATAACAAGACTCTTCACTGAGCTTCCCAGTCATGAAAATTAAAGAAGTCTACATATAATTTTTAAAAACTACTGTAATATGAGATTGTTTCATTGAGGTAAACATTGAATCTCCATTAAAAACACAGCTTTAAATTAACTGATGTATTTGAGAAGATACCATTTACATTATAGATTATTGTTAACTACATAAATGCATTTTATGTCTCTAGGTTCTGAATATTTTGTTGTAATTAGTAAATACTAATAACTTACAATAAGATCTGTGTATTACTAGTAAAATGTGCATTGTCAGTGAATGTAGACTTATGTATATGAAAAGTATATAAAAATAATGTTTCAGTAAAAATCTGTTAGGTATAGAACAGGTATTGATTTTGAATATATGATTTTGGGAACAAATTTAAGCTCAGAAGAATATTTCAGTAAGCAGAAAATTGCTACGTGCATCTACAGTTATTTAAATAGTTATTACATTAATTCCTTGGATACAGTAGTTTTATCTGCAGTGTTATTAGCGCTGGTAGCTGAAAGAATTAAAACACGTAACTTGCATGACTCTGGTAACTTGCTGAATTGTTAGGAGAATAAATCATAATTTGTGTCTGTGACTAATTGCAAAATCAAAATTAGCAAAAATATGCCTTGATCCTAGAGCTGGGATTAAGCACCATTACTGATTTGGTTGTACTGCACTGGCATTAATAATGCGGTTAATAGTCCTATTGATTTAGGTCAGAGAACATAAATGGGGAAAGCTATGCATGAGCACGTTTGTTTTAAGGAAGCAGGCTGAGATTTTAGAAAGTGCTCCTTGGTGTTTTATTTGTGCTGCCTCTGCAATAAGTGTGTGAGCATCCAAGTGCAAGCATGTGCTCCCTTTAAAATAATGAAGTCTTTTAACAGTACTAAAGCTTAAAAATTAAAAGCTAGGTTTGTAGGGAGACAACCTAATAACCTTTTTTTTTTTTTCCTGGAAGGTTTTCTATTGAAAGAAAAGAAAAAAATACATGTCTTCTGTTGAAAATGCATAGTAATGTTCCGTTCCTTATGTACCTTGTGAAACATCCCAGTAGCATAAAAGGATTTGCTCCATCTCCTACAAATTCATTTTGTAACCACTAGAAAAACTTCACAGTAATTTATCTGCTGGTTTCATACCTCATTTAAAAGGGGTCTAAAAGCCTCACAGTCAGAATTGGTTAAATCAACATAATTAACTCCTAGAAGCTTCTGATTCATGAAGGATACAGAGCTATTAATGTAAGATTTGCACTCCGCTCTATCATCTTCTATTCTGGGTTGTATATTACTGAGCATCTATTTTTGTATTACTGGCAACTGAATTTTTATTGACTTTTCTGCACTTCTATAGCCTCTGTAGTCAAATTTGTTGTCATCTGACTTCCTGTCATTGTCTGCAGCCATGTGTCATCAACCTTTCCATGGAACACCAGGGGATGCAATGGGGGAAGACTGAAAAAGGACATATACACACATATATATATGTGTGTGTGTATGTGTATATATGGTATTATAAACACAAAATATGGTGTTTATATGGTTTATAATGAAGCTCCTTTTTCCACATTAGGAAGGCAGAGGTGGAATAATTAAAAAAATGGTATATTTGCAAAAACATGGGGGAAGAAGGTTGTGTGAACGGATATGTGTGGGTGGATGAGTGTAAAAGAGACAGTAGAAGTGTATGGGTGCATGCAGCTGGTGACAGAACGTGTAGTGCCTATTTGAATGTGAATATTTGCATACAAAAGACAGTCTTTGCTCATGAAAATGAGCTTTGCATTTACAACAGTCGTCAAAAGACATTCCTTGATTCCAAGTCATCCACCAAGTGTTATCAGCTACAGTTTTGCTCTATTAATGTTCCAGTCTCTCGTTAGTACTTTTCCAAGTAGTTTTCCATATTCAGGTAGGCATATATTACTTTAAATGCTTTTAGCACAGCATCATTTATTTATAGAAAATAGTCCTCCATAATTTTTATGTATTTTGTAGTCACTGTAGGTGCATTCACGTAAATTAGATAGTGAGGTCAGATGTTTTCTTTCATCTGCTTGTTGCATCTGTTTACTGAGGAAATGGCACCAAATGAAATTTGGCATATCCTTAATCCTTAAATCATCTCAGTCCTCACTAGAGGAATGTGTTGAGCATCCCCAGTGCACTGACTTGCACCAGTTTTCCTCTTGCTGTGCTGTAAGCATTCAGCCTACCTGGAATGCAACCTTTCTTTCCTGAGTGCGAGCCATAGTCTGGAGCAAAGTAAGTCACAGCTTCACATGCAAAAATCTTGCAAAGCGACTCTTCAGCTGAAGTTTAGGAAAAAGAACAGACTCTTGTTGGGTTTACATAGTTTGAGTTTAACTACACAGACTTAACTCTAAAATAGTGTTCTAAAACTTCAGACATACAAAAGATCACATCTAAAGATTCTGGGAGAATTTTATGAGAACATTTGAAAGATGAAGGAAAATGAGGGATATTAGGTGATAAACACAAGTACTGAACTCAAAACTACTGAACTGCCATTTAACTAGCCATGGCTTCTGTAACATTGTGCCTTGCAATATATTCTGTGTTTGATTGCAGCTGTGTACAGCTCAGTGAATAATACTGTTAAAAAGAATGAAAGAGACATTTCAAATTTTTAAGTAAAAGATGAGATTGATTTTCGTTTCCTGTTTCTTCATGATTTTCCTTTTTTGGCCCTGCTTTTCTTCTATACTGTGAAGCTGAAAACTCTCAAATCACTGGATTTTTAAAAATGCAATTCAGACTCTTTTTTTCAGTATTTGAGGGTGAAGTTGACAGCTACATGCATGTAAGTTCAGCTTACTAACACCATCCTGAATTCAGGTGTGAATTTTACCTCTATCGTTTTGTGAACTGTGACTAAAGACTGTGGGGATAGTCTTGGTGTGGAAGGGATGAGCTGGAGCAGTAAAGGCATAGCAGCTCCTGTATTAGCACCACTTGTGATTTGCTTTCTTGCTGAGGGGGGCAACGGCTGCCCTGTTCCACTATCCTGCATGTAGCTCTGGTGGATATGCATTTGTCTTTTTCTGTCCAAAGGATTGTCCAAATCCCAAGTAATCTGATGCAATACTCCAAATACAGATACTATTAATTAAGGAGTAAGAGGAAGAACCTTGTCAGGAAAAAACAGGCACACTTAATATTTCCCATTCCTCTGACACAGTAGTGGCAACATCACACTCAAAGACCAGATTGTAAACAATACCAAATGCTAGCAGTTTTTTTGTCAAAATAAAATGAAAAGTAAAAATGAAAGGAAACTCCACTGTAAACAGAGTCAGTACAAACTAATGATTATTTTTTCCTGAAAGGCTTTGTGAATGAATTATTTATCTACCACTTGCTACATAAGATTGTAAACAGTTGAGTTTGAATATTCCTGACCAAGACAAAAACAGGGTGAGAATCTTAGAATCTTGAAAGGCCTGTGGGGACAACAAGGATCCTACAAAGGTTATGAGATAGGGTATCTGTTAATGAGACTACTCTGCCTTGCGCTCTTGTATTGACTCACATATAAGTCTTTCCCCACTGAATGCTGCAGTTAATGCTGGGTATGTACTTTAGGACTTCAAAGTCTTCACTTTTAATTAGTGTATGTATTTCTTATTGTCATTATTAACTGTCATCCTTTCTGCTGTATGCGTGTTCATGATGCATCCTAATGATGCTCTAATGGGAAAAAAAATACTATTCCCAGAACATCAATAAGAATGACGTAGATAATAGAAAAAGCTAGCTGTACCTGAAACAACCAGTTCCCAAACAATTCTACAGCATAAATAGATGCCTGGTCTCTCTTTGCCTAAGATAACCCTTTGAGATACAGAAGCTGTGCTCGGCCTGGCAGTGCCTTTGTGAAGGAACTTGCTTTCTTTTCCTTTGAAGAGAAACTTTCCTGTGGGGTTAGGCCAGATCAGAAGCCAGATTATGTGTTTTGGTGAACACAATTACATCATTAGGTTAAACACAAAGTAAGGACTTGATAGAGCTGACTTAATGGAGGGTGTTTGCATCAGATTCATCATTCACTATCAGGTAATTGTGAAATTGCTTTAAGCCATAACAACAACACTCACCCCCTCCCTCATCCTCCAGATCAGTTCCTCTCCTTTAAAGTCTCTGGGGTCATGACCCACCTGGAGGCCAAATATGTGGTATCTGGTGTACTGAATAATCTGATTATATTTTTACCAGCAGAGCCTTCAACTAAATGTGTAGTTCTAGCTCCCACGAGGTATTGTGTAACAGTCTGCTTTCCAGAAGTTACTTTTTTTATTTGCATGTGAAGGACCATAGTCACCTATTTTTCTAATTAAAAGTGGGTACTATTTACTGGACTTACACAAGGCAGATGTGCTGGGCCTGGGCTCTGGTTCTTCTGAACATCCACTGTCATGTTTCTGCACAGATCTTTTGAAACTTGGATGACCACATGAGACAATTATTTGCTTGAATTAACAAGATTTTATTGTAAATTCAGCTTACGGGGTTGAAAAAGTAATCAGAATTTCCCAGGGTCCTTCACCACACAGTTTAATGTAATGCTAAAATCAATCACCTTTGAAATTTTGCTTTTATTACTTCCATTTCTGTCTGCTTTTATGGAAGTTCCCGGTAATTGTAGCTTTGCTTTCCATAATGAATGCCCATATTTACTTCTTTATTAAAGCCTGAATGCCCATATTTACTTCTTTAGTAAAGCCTATGGCATTAATACTTCCTCACTCAGGGTCAGGTTAGTGGAATTTCGTGATTGCCTTGTTCATGTGTCTTTGTAAGGACCCAGCTTGAGATATGAGGGCTGCTTTCTGGCTCTATTGTAAGGCAGCTCAAACTCCAGCAAATCTCATAGTTAATTCTCCAATTTAGTCAGTGATGGCCCACTGCAAAGCAGACTTGAAGTAGGCCTAGGAAATTTGTTTTGATAAAGCATAGCAGCAGTGGAGAGGAACTGAGTGGTAATCACAATGCCTTAGTATCTGGAGCTTTTCAGAGAGGTACCCTGAGAGGGACTGAACCTGGAGGTGCAGGGTGATCTGAACGTTAGGAAATTCCCCTCTTATTTCATGTTTTGCTCCAGATTTCATTTTGAAATTATTCAATTTTAAATGTGTCTCCTAGTCTCTCTGTAATAAGTTTTGAGGAAATGAAATAAAAATTGTCTGTCTGAGCAAAGGTGGTGAGGTTAAGAGGGGAAGCTGCTGGAGAGTGGCTGTGGTCAAACTGAACCTTCTTCCTTGGCAGGGTCGGGGGGAGGAGAACTTACAGCAGCAAATCTTACCATACGTCTATAGTCTGCATAATGCACACATTAATGTCCTGCAGAGTCCGATCCAAAACATCTAACCAGCTCTGTGCTAAGCTAGCTGCAATTAGTCTGTGTGTAGATATGGAAAGCATTATTTACCCCCCAAATCAAACCTCCCGCCCATTTGGAACCTCTTAGTGCACCCAGGCGGGCTTGAGCTTAGTTTGGTGCAGCGTGGCTGGGTACAGGATGGTGGGTGTGAGGGTGAGCACTGATGTAGTGGCGCTGGCAGGAGGAACACGGGCCTGTTGAGACCAGAGAGGAGCTCCTGACTCACCTCCAGCTCCGTTTTCTCTGATGCTGTGTCACATCATCTCAGCTGCACTCAACCTGGGACTGTCTTTCCCACGTCCCCCCACACCCACTTAACCTTTACAGCAGGTGTGCAGGATTTTAGGCAATGCTTGTCTTAGTTTCGCTCTGGAAAGCAACAGGGTTTGTTTTATTGTTGAAGCCCTGGGCAACCTGGTCTAGTTGAGGGTGTCCCTGTGACTGCAGGGAGGTTGGACTAGATGACCTTTGGAGGTCCCTTCCAGCCTGGAGGATTC